>JAYJML010000624.1:0-20102 GCA_035610835.1 Ophiura sarsii | reverse complement strand
TGGTTGCTAGCCACTTCCAGTTCTCTTGGGAATTTTACAAGGTTACAATATCTTCATGTTAACTCTGTACTATCTGTCACCAAGTGAACAGGTGTATGGCCAGTTCGTCTGTGGTGAACTACTAAAGTGGTAGGCCAGCTTTAACTAGGTAGTTGAAACACATGTGAGACTGAAATCCGACTCCACGGCCTTGACCGTCTCAAACCACGATAGACCCAACCAAACAATTCCACTGTATAGGATGTGTGTACTACATGTACTAGTAGCTATCCCAGCAGTTCTCAGTACAGGCATGTATGCAGAAGTATGTTGTTTTCATTTTTATTCCACTTTTTAAAAAAGATACACCATGATTTGTGTCATCATCATCATCGTACATGCAATATCAATATCTTAATCAATATAAGGCTTATTGTTTTAGTTTCGGTTTTTTCCCCCACAATATTATACACCATAATTATACAAGCAGTGACAAGAAATCATCAGTGGGGAAACAAAAAAAGAGCACAGCTCAAAATGTATGGTCACCCATAGCTTATAGAAATACTGACAGGTTTAGTAAAGTGTCATATTGTGATCTCATTATTATTCTAAAGGACTAATCAAGTAACACAAATAAAGCAAGTTGCAAAAATAATGTATTTTAATGCATGAATCGTTTCATCACGGTTAGCTTCATTGTGTTGCATTGTGAAGCAGGGGGGCGCTCAAAGTTATTATACCGGCAATTCTGAATCCCTTTTTATCAATTTCCTATAATTTATTTAACTATGTACATGTATTTTCTTTCTATCTTACAGTCTGCAAAGTGCCACTTTAGTTAACTGAAGGATTTCAAAATGAGTTGTTCATTCAGTAAAGAGGGGTGTGCTTGCGGGGCAGATGATGGGAATCCAGATGACACTACTGTAATTGCCCTATCATCTTGCAACAGAGATATGTCAATATACTCCCAATCACTTGGTTCAGCTACGAGGGACGTACTCACTGAGATAGACATTATTCTGAACAGAGCAGGAATGTTTAAGGTGGAGGAAGCTACAAATGCAACTCTCACCATATGCCCTCGTCATCGCTTGAAACTTACTCTAAATTGGGGTAAATCTGCATTCAAGGGAACACGCTGTGAATACCCAACGCATCGTGGAAAGAAAGTACTGACATCAAGTAGCCTAAGAAGAATCAACAAGGATTTCTCAGAAGAAATATATGAAATTTACCAGCAGATTATACCACTAGGATCATGTAAGTTGGATATTTTTTCTTTATTTTATTTTTATAGTTTGATAACATCTGATGCTGTAACTCCCGTTTGCAGTCCGCCCCAATCATGCCAATGTGTGTCTAATACAAGTAATAATTATAATAATAATAAGCGATGCTTCTCCCGGAACGTGACCATAACTTGATTATCCTACAAAGTTCATGATTTGACCTTGAAATGATTTTTGACATTAAGGTGACCGTAACCTCGACCAACTAGGTAACTTTAAAAATACTTAATTTACACCACCAATCGTGAAATGACTTTAGATGACTTTGAATGACTCTCCTACAAATTTGATGATGTTTGTTTGACTTTGAAATTAATGTTGACATTAGCTGACCTTGACCTCATCCTCCTACACCCAGAAGGGAGAGGATTACTATGTGGTTCAAATTTGGCTATTAAAGGTCGGTGCTGGGAGAGAAGTGATTCTGTGAATTATGTTGAATTATAGTAAGATAATTTGCTGCTGTCATAACATTTTCTTTACTTACTTTTTGTTTAAACCAGTTGTATGTACCAATTGCCGCATAGAACATTACAAACAAAAGGAGGAAACAGAATAAACAAGTGATTCAGAAACACAAAGCAAGGTAAATTAACCTCCTCAATTTTTTTTTTGTCTTCTTAAAATGTAAATATATTTATGTTATGCATGTTATAATTAAAGTTTCAATGTCCCACAAAAATAGACAACATAAAATGCATCATTACTGCAAGATAGTTCAAATATTCACATTGTCTATATAGAATATGTTAGTAGTGTCAAGTAGCTCCCAATATATTGATTTAAATGTAGTCTTAGGTAATTCTATCAATTTAGGCATTGAAAGCCACATTTAGGATAATGGAGTACGCGCCTGGAGAATATATTGTCCAATATTTAAGATCCCTCATCTGGAACCACTAATTAAACTAAAATTTTCCGTATTTCTTTGATAGTCACCACCCCCCTTGGCGGCAGATACTGAAGACAGTGCCAGTGATGCATCCCAGACAGATCATACTTCAGGTGAAAGCCAACCAGATGAACCTTGTAATAGTGACTCAGCTTCAAGTGCTAAATCATCATCAGGCAACTCTCAGACTTTGGAAATAAGTACTTGGGAGGATGAAAAGACTGTTCAAACTGAAAATAGAGAGGCACTCAATAATGCAATTGAACAAATAAGTAATGGAAAGTGTAGTCCAGTAAGATCTACCCTAAACACTGAGTGGAATGATGTGGGAACTAGGTATCAGAGCTATCTTGTTAAGAAAACTAAAGATATTGTGTCACACGTTCTCAAGACAATTGCTCCTGGACAAGAGGATGTTCTCTGGGATGCTGTCAAACGTTCTTCACAATCACTAGACGACATAAATGAGCCAATACAAAAAAAGAAAAAGTGGGACAAAGAAACAACCAAATCATTAGTTGCTGCATACAATAATGCTCAATCTTCACAAACTAGAACGCAAATTTTATCAATTTTTGTGTATGATTTCAGCAAATCTGAGCTTCAAGAGCTCATCCCTGGATTAAGTATGTATAAAATTGACCGGGCAAGAAGACATGCGATGGAGGAAGGCGGTGGACATCTAGTCCCTGAACTTGCATTAAAGCGATGTAGATTAGATGCAAGCAAAACTGATCACTTCCTTGATTTTATCTCTACCCCTACGTACACACAGGATACAGCATTTGGCACGAAAGTTCTCAAACATGATGATGGATCAACCATTACGATACCAAATGTGATACGAACGATCATTCCAAGTCGAATTGTGCGTCAATATCAGTCTTACTGCAACTCGATAAATTTTGAGCCATTATCTGAAAGCACCTTGTTTCGCATACTAAAGGTATGTTCTGCAAGTCAACAAAAGTCATTGCAAGGATTAGATTACTTTTTGACGGAAGGTGGAAGGGCCTTTGACAATTTGGATGACATCACAAGTAGCCTGTATAATGCAGGTTTTGAAAGAAAAAAGTGTGATGAAATAAAAAGGGACTTAAAAAAAGGAAAATTTTATTTGAAAACTGATTACAAAACGCACATTAAAAATGAAGATAATTGTCCTGATCACTGCTCAAAGTATGCTCTTACCGATCCAACAAGTCCCGACTATGATGAGAGCTGTGATCATGACCATGATGTACAATGTAACAGATGTTATAAACTAGAGAGGGTACTCGCCGATGTCAAAAATGCTATTCAAAGCTCCACGCTGCCAGAAGATGAAGTACAACGTCTTCTTTATGAGTTTGACATTGTAAAGTCAGATGTCGGTGCATGGAAAGCTCATATTCTTAGAACATACAACCAAGAATCCGCAAAACACGATGTTCTAAACTCAATGGATGACAAAAGCATCATGCTTGTCATGGATTGGGCGATGAAGTTTTTACCTACTAGATTTAGAGAGCAAATGTCTGATTTCTTTGGAAAACGTGGCCGTAGTTGGCATGTAGCGTGTGTGATCGCAAGATCAAAGATTGATGGCAAATTGGAAGTAGAGTGTTATGTACACCTCTTTAATTCTTGTACTCAAAAATTGGTATGCTGTTTCATCAATCATTGAAGATGTTCTGAAACATGTGAAGAATCAAAATGAAGATGTTTCTAAAGCGTTCTTAAAGAGTGACAATGCTGGCTGCTACCATAGCAGCCAGCTTCTGTTAGCCTTACCACAAATTGGTAAAAGAGTTGGAATTACCATTGCACGATATGATTTCTCCGACCCACAATCAGGGAAGGATATTTGCGATAGGAAAATTGCTCCAATGAAAGCGCATATCCGTAGGTTTGTCAATGAGAAGCACGATGTAGTTATAGCTCAAGATATGAAAACAGCTCTAGAGTCCAATGGTGGAGTAAAAGGCTGCAAGTTTATTCTTGCTGAAGTAGATACTTCAAAATCACCAGGGACAGGTGAAAGTATTGAAGGAGTGAGTTTGTTGAACAATTTCGCATAATTTATGAGAAGGAAGGCATCCGCTGCTGGAAAGCATACAACCAGGGAGAAGGAAAGGTTATCAAGCCCACTCTAGAGAAAACCCCTGTTATGACTGGGCTAAGAGTAGTAGTTGAAGCACAGCATCAAGAAACTTCAGCAAAGGTTCCAGTTCTAAGCCTACACTATTTTTTTGTAACGAACCAGGATGTATCCTTTCATTTTCCTCTGTTGATGATGCAGAACGTCATATGGACACAGGTACCCACACAAAGGAGGAAGAAAAGGACACGTCATATGACAAAATCAAGAAAAGGTGGGCAATGAAAGTGTCCGATTTGCAGATGACACGTGAACAACAACAAGCACCTCTTCAACCATCACAAGCATCAATATCAGATGAAGAACAAGAGTATCAAAGACAACACGGATGGGCTTTGAAAGTTATAAAGCGTGCACCGAGAATTCAAGAAAAGGTGAAAAACTATCTAACAGCCAAATTCAATGAAGGGGCTCGAACCGGAAATAAAGCAGATCCAGCTCAGGTCGCCATTGAAATGCGTCACAAACAGGATTCATCACACAACCTGGAATTCTTACCGCATGAATGGCGCTCTGAAAGACAAATTGCAAGTTTCTTCGGACGTTTGTCTTCACGTCAAAGACGGGCTGAATTAGCCACCCTGTCAAGTGCTGCGGAGGTAGAAGAAGATATGTGGGATGAGGAACACAACCGGAGTAGCCGTTTTCGGTACACTTGATTTTGGACACCCTTTAGTTTACCAGGAGCATGATTTATGCAAACAAGCTAAAAAACATAAACTCAGCCAATTCAAGCTGAAATACTTGGAGGAAATTTGTGTCAAATTTGAAATTGACCCAGTTGGAACAACATCAAGGAAAGCTAGCTTCATTAAAGGGGGCGGGGGGGGGGGGGGGGGGGGGGGGGGGTCTGGGTTCAAAAGCCCCTATATAGAATATCGATTTCAACAACTTTCCCAAAACTGGACCGATAAGTGTTATATACCATAATATAGCCCATATCGCAAACTTTCAAAATTGACCTAAAATGTTGCTCTGGTTGCCATGGTAACCACACAGGGGCTCTGATTGGCTAAACACCGTTCCAGATGTAACTCAACAACGCTAAATAGTAGTGTGCTGGTATTTGGGTTGAAGGTTAACAATAACATTCCGCACAAAATAATGAAGCCGGATTTTTGATACCGTTGCTATGGTAACCAGGGGCCGACCAATCAGGTAATTTTGCATGCTAATTCAAATTTGGAAAAGAATTTTAAAAATCGGGCTTCATTATTTTGTAGCCCTTTATGAGCTTAATATGTATACCAAATATTATACAAGTCCGACATTTCGTTTTTGAGTTATATCTGGAACGGTTTCAAATTTCCCGCTTTTCGAGGTTTTGAGATATCTGGGTTTAAAAATCACATAACGTAGAGGGCGCTTTTCACTCGTAAACTAACCTTCACATCCATTTTTTTTACATTTATGTTTGCAAAAATAATTATTGTAATTTATGATCAAAGTTTTGCTAAGATAAATGCAGCCAATTAATTGATTTAATATGTTTTATACTATAACCATGGCAAATTGTTAAATATAGCAGGGTGAAAAAACAGTAAAATACATAAGAAATACACCAAAATTACGAAATATGAGTCAAATTTCATGGTAAATGTAAATTCAATATTTATAATACCATTTTTGAATATAAGATGTTTTACTAAACCTTTAATAATATTTTTTTCAAAAATGTAGTTAAATATCACTGCTTGAAAAATATTACATGTAAATCCAATAGGAAACCGCAATGTTGATACAAATTCGCGTCACCGATATACTTTTGTTCAAACACAACATTAAAACGAAATGTCCGATTTCAGTCAAATAAAAAGCATTTTGAAGCTTACATTTTACTGCATATGATGTATGCGATATCTCATATTGCCTTACCTAGCCAAAAACACATATTTCTCAACCCAGACTCCCCCTTAAGCCTCTGCAGCTATTCATTCAACAATGTCCATGCTTTCAAGATAATTAGTTATATTGTGTTACACATTTACCATAGGCTTATTCTTCAGAAAGTGAAATGTTACTTTGTGCTAGCTACAGTTCCTAATCTGTACAAGAATTCTTCTTTGATATAGGAAGAAAAACATTTGTGACTTTGCGCAATATTCTTGAGACCACTATTTCTGGCTCATGTATGTTATGAATGATATACATGTATATAGTAATGAGTACACAAATGGCATCGCAGTTAAAATCTGAATCTATTGTACTTGTATACCAAACATTTTGTGGCCTTGCTTTTGGTAACAAATGTAGCATTTGATATATGACTTTTGTAAAATGTTAGTATAAATCATTTGCTCATTCATGCATGGATAATAAAACATCAACATTTGTAGTATGAAAATGCTTTACGAGTATCTAGGGGAATTACCAACAACTCCGTTTATGGTCTAATATTTTTTTTAAATAATTTAGCTTGGAACCAAAAAAGTTTCACCTTCTAGAGAATGAGCTATTTGATCATTATTTGTGCATTATCAAACAATATACATTTTACTATCACCAGTTAAATGTTGAACTCAATTATTATGGTTATTAAATTTTGTTTGATTAATTTAAGAGTTGGATGCATATGTAAAACATTGATTGCTGAGTACTGACAAAGCAAGATATAAAGTACGGTACAATTCATGAAAATGCACAAAGAGGGTATAATAGGAACACAGAAAAGGTGATAAAGGCAAATAAACACCCCTCTTATATAATGGAATGCTCTTAATTTGACTATAAGTTTTAGTCTGCTCATTAACAATGCTCAGATTAAAGAATGAATACTGAATATGACTAATTAATATATGTTCTACTTTGTACAATTACCAAGCTTTATTAAATGCGTCAAATGTATAACCATTATAGGACATACACCCCTACGTAATAATGGTATCAACCTTGTATGGTCATGTGTTTGAGCCAGCATACAATAAGCATACCCATGTGTATTCATATGGTTCAAGTAAAAACAACTTGTGTATTATTCGGTGCCACATTAAAGTTTAAAATGCTATGTAAATTGTGAATTCCCTATAAAAATAATGGAATAACCCTCTTTTAAGAGGGTTAAACCATTTAAAATGGTTACACGAGTGAGCCGGTCAAATGATGAGTTTATTGGACTGAGTGGGAAACTAAATGGGGAACAATTTGTTTGACAATGGTTCAAAACAAGTCAATATGGAAGGGGAAATGGGCATTAAATACATTATAATATTTGCTGAAAATACAAAAGTGTACCTTCATGAATGTCATGTGATCAAAATACTCATCATGGCACCATTATTTGAAATGCATTTTTAAAAACATTAATAATAGGGTAGTACATGGCGCAAATATTAAAAAAATTAAAAGATATGAACATTGTTTGTTTTTAAAATGAAAACGGTGAAAAATCACACTTTTGAGATATTTCTAAAACCATGAAAAGTAGCACCACCCCTATTCTTCATAATGGAACATTCCAAAATATTTTTTAGTTGTTTTGTGTATTTTTGAATAGTAGAAAGATGTCACATCAGATGTACGAAAAGAGAAAGTGATTAAAGGTACCTTCATTGTTATAAACATAGCAACAAATGTCTCCTAAATTCATTATTATCAAGTTTTCAACGGGGCTATTTTAGCCTCGTTTTGAGGGCTAGTATATCTCCCTAAGGGGGGTACCTGAGAATTTTTCATACTGATATTCATGAATGCTTTGAGGAACACAACAAAACTTCATAGTATGAGTAAAAAATGCTGACCCCTCTTTTCCTGGATTTTGCAATACTGCATGGTTTTCTCAGAATGTCTGTGTTGCTTATTAAAATAAGCTTACTATACTACCAGTGCTCAGAATAGCGAACTCGAACTGATTAAACTTTGGTTCTTATTGACGATCAACACATCGTTTTGCTACACCTCTATCTCACAATGGCAATGCCTAATCTGCCAGAATTCGATCCATTCATTGACCCTCCCAGTCTGTCCACTCGTTGGGCAAAGTGGTTCAGCCGTTTCAAATCTGCGATGGTAGGTTTTGACGTGAAATCAGAAGCCAGACAGCGCGCCTTATTATTGCACTATGGAGGCCCCGCTCTTCATGATATCTTTGATACTCTTCCAGAAACTGGTACAGCGGAAGAATTAAAACCAGTGACAGATGCACTTGATAATTACTTCAAATCTAAGAAAAATATTGACTTTGAAACCATCATGTTCAGACGTACCAGACAAGAGGGTGACGAGACCGTAGACATGTTCTGCACCCGACTGCGCAAACTCGCAATGAATTGTGACTTTAAAGACAAAGAGAGAGAAATTAAAACACAGATAATTGAAAATTTACATCAGAAGTACTGAGAAAGAAAGCCATGGAGAAACCCCGTCCCCTCGACAAGATATTGGAAATCGCACGCACGCTAGAACTATCCAATAGCAGGTCCCAAAACTTAAGCGCTAGTTCATCGGATACGCTAGGCAAGATACAATCCACCAGACAAAAAAACACTCGTAGACCAACTCAGAACTCAAACAACAGAGAATGTTATCTTTGTGGATTCGATTATCCGCATGCAGGTACTTGCCCAGCTCAAGGAAAACAATGCGCGTCGTGTGGAAAAATGAATCACTATGCCCGCGTTTGTCGCAGTCGCGGTAATGCACAGTCACATTCAAATGTTAAACAAAATGAGAAACACACTGGAGAAACATCAAATATAGGTACACACACAAGGAGAAATGAGTATAGTAATCACACAGGGAGAAATGAGTACGGTAATCACACAGGGAGAAGCAATTATAGTAATCACACAGGGAGAAATGATTATGGCAATCACACAAGGAGAAATGGCTATGGTAATCAGGTAAATTCGGTAGAGTCTAGAGAGCATGATTATCAGGTTGATCAAGATAAACACACATGGAGAAATGATGGCGACCAAATAAAGCACGTAGCATCAAGGGAGCATGATTATCAGGTTGATCAAGATAACTACACACAGCAATACAGTTCAGACGATGATTGTCATGTCTTCGCTCTCCATAATACATGCAACAACATACAAGGTGACATATCAATGTTGACAACACACCAGTACACATATGTGTCGATTCTGGGTGCAAATGGAACATAATCGATGAAACAACGTACCAGAAAATCAAACAAAAAACAACATATAATATCAAACTTCGTAATACAGACATAAAGCTGAGACCATACCTGAGTCCTGACCCCCTTCCAATTATAGGTGTATCTCAGGCATCAATTTGTGTCAACAAACACGCAATCGACGCTGATATTTACGTGGTGAAAGGTAAAGCTACAGGCCTTCTTGGCCAATACACATCAAGAGCCTTAGATCTTCTTCACATTAACACAATTCACAGCATCAGTGATGACATCATCAACCAATATCCTGAAGTCTTCCAAGGAATAGGGAAGCTGAAGAATGTTACTGTCAAGCTTCACATCGATGAACAAGTGGCGCCAGTGGCCCAAACGCATCGGAAAATCCCGTTCCAACTCCGAGATAAGATCGAGGAGCAGCTAAACAAACTTAAAGATCAAGGCATAATTGAAGATGCAACAGGCCCAACGCCATGGGTATCACCATTGATAGCGGTGCCAAAACCAAAATCCATAGATGAAATCAGATTGTGCGTTGATATGAGAGCCGCCAACAAAGCGATCATTCGTGAGAGACACGATACGCCAACCATGGATGAAATCGTTGCAGAATTGAATGGGTCGAAATACTTCTCCAAACTCGACTTAAGATCAGGATACCATCAACTCGAATTAAGCCCTGAGAGCAGATATATCACAACCTTTGCTACTCACATTGGTTTGAAGCGGTATAAGCTCCTTAACTTCGGCATATATTCGGCCAGCGAGGTATTTCAAGACGCCATCAGACAGAGTACAGAAGGCATACCAGGGGTGTTAAACATATCTGACGATATATTGCTACATGCACCAACACAGGAAAAACATGACAAAACACTCAAACAACTCATGCAAAGACTCAAAGAAACAGGACTCACACTCAATGGCGACAAATGTGTATTCAGCAAGAATAACCTTGAATTATTTGGTCTCATCTTTGGAGAGCATGGTGTATCACCAGATCCAAAGAAGGTGGAATCACTCAAGAATGCCCCGCCACCACAGTCAGCAGCTGAAATCAGTAGCCTACTTGGCATGGCAACTTTCAGCGCCAGATTCATCCCCAACTTGGCAAAATTACTGAGCCATTACGCAGACTAACCATCAATAATACTCCATTCGTTTGGACAGAAGACCAAGATGACGCTCTGCAGAACCTGCAACGCGCCCTTTCTAGCAACACAGTCATGTCATATTATGATACCAAGAGAGACACAGAAATATGGGTTGACGCTAGCCCGGTAGGGTTAGGAGCTATACTAGTCCAGCTAGACGAAGAAGGTCATAGAAAGAATGTATGTTACATCAGCCGCTCTTTGAAACCAGCAGAGACACGATACTGTCAAATAGAACGAGAAGCACTCGCCATAGTATGGGCTGTACAACGTCTACACATGAAGCTAGAAGACAAGGAGAAAGGTCTTGTTACGCAACCCTAATCATGCAATTGTCCCATCAATTGCGCACACCTCTTCTTTGAGCGATGATAATCACCGCCGAAGTTGCCAGCCAGTTTAATTGGATTTTCAATCCAGTAAATTTGTGATACATTATGTGGCCTATTTTAAACATTGTCATAATAAGTGGTTCATTTTGGGATCGGAATGTACGTTCAAACATTGCTTTCTCTCCCCCAAATACACTCTCCGCGGTGCCAAGAACAATGTATTCTGAATAAACTGAAAATAAAAGAATATTGTCAAGTTTACTAAAAAATTGATTTTACATTGAATTTATATTATTTATTTTATTCTTCTGTTATAACAAGACAGATGTGGTGTATAAGTAATTATATTAAACCTTTTTAAGTGAGCGCGGATTCGCGCGATTTCTCTGTTGAAATATAAACTGTTTATCATTTTGAATATTGACTTATTTTTATTAACATTTTGATCCACATCTTATGATATAAACCAACCGCCTGTCAATAGTTTCGTTATGATATGTACAGTATTTTGCCTGGTTTTTACACATTTGCAATATCAAAAACATGAAGTTATTTACCAAAATTGGTAGTGCTTTGAGATAAATAGATATTTTCAATACAAGAATTGAGGTAATAGAGCTGTCGATCGGTGTAATGACTAAGACATCGATCTCTATAAGCTGGTTTTTTGTCTTAAAATACTAAGGAAGTATTCAACAACCACCAAAAAAATGCACAAAAAGTGACTGTTGGGGAACTCTTGGAATTAGGGTTTAAACTTGGGTGTGTTTATTGCGTTTTTAGAAATATTGACACGATGGCTTTCCATGAAAATGACGACGTGCTGTGTCTACACTTTGACTACGAGCTGTGTGTACATAAAATTCTCAATTCAAAATACACATCGAAGAGCAAGTTGTGTGTATGATACGGTATACGATACATTTCATAGATATTTGAGGCTTTTGATGATATTGGTGTCCTTGGGAGGGATATAATATATAGTATAATTAATGTATTGTAACTGTAAACTTGTTAAATGGCCAATAAAGGTGTTTATCCGGTGTTTATCGTCAAATGATATAGGGAGGTTGTATGGTCGGCCACAGTGAGTAAAAATTACTAATCGACAGAAGACAGTCTACCTCATTTATTAAGTGTTGCATTAGTGATGGACCAAGGGGTTCAGTGTTAACATTGCTTGTTTATATTGTTCAGTTATCATGGAACAAAATGTAAGAGTATTTGGAATATCAGAGGGTTACATAAACAAGTTTCAGAAGTCAAGAATGGTCTTGGAATTCCGATAACGAATTGGCTTGTGGTACATTTATAACTTTCCCCAATCAACTGATTATCTTTATAAGTGTTTGAAATGTGTCGTTTCCACGATGTAGGAGTTAATTTGGGTGGGCACTCACATTACTAATTGTCGATGGGATGTGCGTTGCATAATACATCTCACGCCTCTGTTCAGATCCGTAGGTTCTACTTTTACACCTCAACTGCCTATCGTTTTGATAGATTAAAACCCGTTATAATTAACGGGGGGGGGGGGGGGGGGGGGGTTGCGTCGTCAATTTCACAAGTACCGTGTAAACTCAGTTATCAGTTTGGTAAAAGCACACCCCGTTGAACAATTGATCAATGATTTGGTTCGCTATCCTTTATTTGAAATAGGGTTCGCTACTCCCTATTCGTGTCATTAGTTATGAATATCCCTAATATGAAATACTGAATAACGAGCCTCTTGGCCTAAACGGGTTATTCCTCTCTTAAGGGAGGGGATTCATATTTGGAGGAGGGGGCGTCTCGTTTAGATGGTGAAACGGGCAAATTAAAATCGTTTCAAATTCTTTTTAGCTTTTGGGAAGTAGTTTAAAATGTTACCTTTTATCCATGATTATTTATAATAGTATAGCAGAGATAGACCTACTCATGATCAGAAACATCCAAACCCATTTTAACCGGTCGGAACCCCGGTGGGTTCAGTTAACATCGACTTTGGGTACGCATGATTGTTCCAAAATCGCGGAAAAGGGGGGGGGGGGGGGGTCAAAGGGACATTTATGTCCGCGATTTCCCCAAATTAGGGGTGTTTTTAAAGCTTTATGTCCGCGATTCCCAAAACTAAGGGGTCATTTTGGATGATATTTCCGCGATATCAAGGGGTGTTTTTTTGGAGAGGCTATATGCCCGCGAAGAAATAAAATGAGTATTGTGTCATATCAAATTGTCCCGACAATAGGAAAAATGGTTATTTTAAACCAGATGTGTCCTCGTTTTTGCGCAAATAGGGGGGACTATATACCAAATGGCCTTGAAATGGTGAAAAGGGAGGCTAATTTCAGTCATGTCAGTCAAAATGCCCGCGTTTTTGTGCGAAAAAGGGGGTCAAATTAGCCAAATTGTCCGCGAAACGCCGTCAAAAAGGGGGGTATTTCAAGATCCTGGAACGATCATGTGTTTACCCCTCTGAAGACTAAAGAGAGAACACCGGGTACGTACTCTCTTAATGTAAAAGAGTGAAAATGTCACTCGTTGTTCAGAGTGAAATCATTGTCACTCGAAAAGAGTGATTTTTCACTCGGTGTCGAGTGACTTTTCACTCTGTGCGGTTGATGAGTTCAGAGTGAAATTATTGTCACTCGAAAAGAGTGATTTTCACTCTGTGTCGAGTGACTTTTCACTCTGTGCGAGTGATCAGTTGTACCAGATTTAAATAATTTGAGAGCCGGAACACAATCAAATAGAAAAATATTCAAAAACTCAAAATATTCTTTATTTTATTAAATTTAAACATTATTGAAGTGATAATTAATGATGATATCAATGTTAATTGTTTCTGCATAATGTTAAAGTCCAAATAATGATTAAATATAAATTACATTAATGAAACTCGTAAAAACATCCGATAAAAAACACCATAGAAATTAGATTTAGATACTTTACATAGATACAATATCATGTTGATATATGATATCGTTTCACTACCGAAAGGAAGTGATAATGTAATATAGGCAAATGACAGCAGTTGTTTAGTCGAGAAAAGGTAAGTATAGTTTGGATAATGACTCTTTGTTTGTTATTCAAATTTTCTATTGAATTGCAAGTTATTCACGTGAATGTGATTAAGTAATTAAAATGTTCCATTATTGTTCACTCTCAATGAGGGTGAAGTTCACTCTAAATGAGTGAAATTCACTCCTTATATATTCACTCTTTTTTCACTCCAATGGAGTGATCACTGTAGGCACTCTTCGAAGAGTGAAAATTCACTCGTTCCTGGAGTGAACAAAATTCACTCTTTTTTTGGAGTGAAAATGGTTCCACTCTTTCAAGGAGTGACTTTCACTCTATTAGAGTGATCACTGTAGGCACTCCTTTGAAGAGTGAATATTCACTCCATTAGAGTGGAATTTCACTCTTTTACATTTAGAGAGTATAATGAAAATAAATTGTACTCACTGACAACTCAAACAAGAGAACAGATCTGTTAATATTGGGTCAGTCAACATTCTTAATGAGTCCTTTTATTATTTTTCAATTTAACTATCGATTGAGAATTCCGGAAAATTAATCTGTTTTTTTTTTAAATCTATTTAAACTAATTTCATATAATCAACTTGTTGGTTTATATTGGAAACTGTCTTACGGATACCTTTTTAATCAAATGATATATCATTTGCAGGAATTTTGTCTTTGCTGCTGTCTTTTCAAGTCTAAAAAAAGAGACGATATTTTGTCTATAATTTCAACAAAGTTCAACTGCCATTTTGATTATTTGGACATAGTTAAAGATGTTCATTGAACATGTTGAATGCAAATTACGTGCAAGGATAAGTTCTGTTTGTACGACATTTCAGAGAAATACCCTTCCTTTTCATTTTGGTGCCAGGTGTACTATTTTTAAAGCAAATAACGTGCAATTATTATGCCAATTAAAATCTGACAACTTGCAATACAGTATTTTAATTTTACAAAATCACGATATGCTATATTTTGCGTTGGGCTTACATTCCAACACATTCAAGTAATCATAAAGTATCACAACGCATATAGAAGATATTTGCAGAACATGTGAATCCTATTTGATATCCTTTGATTAATGATGATGCAGCGTTGCCGAGCTAAAGGTTTGATTTTGCGGTGTTTAAGTAATGTCATACTTAGCATTTTTCATAATTTTCATTAGATTTTTACCTTGGACATTTTCATTAGATTTTTACCTTGGACATTTTCATATTTATTCTAAAATGGAGTGCGATAATGGTTTGTCGATTGAAAAATGTATTAGGCCCTATGGCAAATTGAGAACAGAAAATAACCTAACTTTACCATTTCTCAACAACGGATTTAACCTCAACTATTTTATTGACATGACATAACTAATTTTGTTAACATGTTTGGTTGCTATTATCTGTGTGTGATAAATTCCCATGAAGTGCTCAGACAATAAGTGTTGAATATATGACAGATATTCATATACTTGGTATATATACCAACATGGCTTCTCAAAAAGTGTTCTGATGAACTTGTACCCATTATCACAAAAATCGTCAACTTGTCTCTGCAAAATGGTCATTTCCCAGATATTCTCAAATCAGCAGTCATTACACCACTCATAAAGAAACCTAAGCTTGACTGTGAACAATTGAAGAATTACAGACCTGTCGCAAACTTAAAGTTCCTTGCCAAAACAATTGAACGTGCGTTTGCATCGCAAATTCAGGACTACCTCACTTTGAACAATCTCCGTGGAAAAATGCAATCAGCATACAGATCTGGGCATAGTATAGAAACAGCATTACTTCGTGTTTACAATGACCTGTTATTGGCTGTAGATAAAGGAAAAGAGGCTGCCCTAATACTTCTTGATTACTCTGCAGCATTTGACACCATCAACCATGATGTGTTCCTTAACCGACTTGTTCACAGATATGGTATTAGAGGATGTGTGCTAAGCTGGTTTTCCTCCTATTTTCAAAATAGGTCTCAATTTATCTCTGTAAATGACAAAATTTCTAATCCTCATACTCCTCTGGAAGGCGTCCCACAAGGATCAGTTATTGGACCACTATCATTTACCATGTACACAGCACCGCTGGAAGACGTCATTGATTTACATGATCTTGGCAAAATGGTTTATGCCGATGACACACAAGTTTATATCATTTTTGACAAGGATGACCACTCATCCCTCATCCCAAAACTTGAAACATGCATCAATGCTATTAAACTGTGGTCAACTGCCAATGATTTGAAACTTAATGATGATAAAACTGAGTTTCTCCATATTTCATCCCGATTCAGAAATTCATCTCCTTTGAAATATGTTCAAATCTGTGACTCTTTGATTGAACCAGTAAAGAGTGCTCGCAATTTGGGAGTCATTGTTCAGAATGATTTGAAAATGGATGTCTATGTCAAAAACATATGCCGTTCTGCTTCATTTGCTCTGTATCGTATTGGACAGATTAGAAAGTTTCTCGACAGAAAATCAACTGAAATGCTGGTACATGCATTTATTACATGTCGCTTAGATCAATGTAACAGTCTTTTACACGGCCTTCCAAATTCGCAGATAAACAAGCTTCAAAGAATTCAGAACTCTGCTGCAAGATTAATCACTCTTTCACGCAAACATGATCACATAACTCCAACTCTCCGTGATCTGCACTGGCTGCCTATCAAGTATCGTATTGTGTATAAAATATTACTTCTGACTTATAAATGTCTTCATGGTACTGCGCCAATCGATCTTCAAGATCTAATCAAACAATATACACCTTCACGCAATCTTCGTTCTTCATCTCTATCGCGTCTTGTCTGCTCTTCAACGTCCACTCAGTATGGTCAACGTTCCTTCTCTGTGTCATCTGCAGAACTCTGGAATAACATTCCACTTCATGTGAAAAATGCAGAGACTATATTTCAGTTTAAGAAATCCTTAAAGACTCATTTGTTCACAAAGGCTTTTTAATTGTAGTCCATATCCATGTATTTGTTTGTTATTATGTTTTTATGTTAAAGCGCTTAGGGATTTCGATGTTAGGCGCTATACAAATATGGTTATTATTATTATTATTATTATACTTAAAATCTAGTTTTTAATACGTTCTCTTATGCACAAAACACACACCTAATTAATATCAAATCAGATCAAATCAAATTTATTTGTATGTACATGTTATCAACACTGTAAAGATTTGCAGTTGCTTCCAAAAAATAAAATCGCCTCATCAACATGAAAATGTATTTTAAATTATACACTTTACTTGAACAATGTTGTATTATGAAACATTTATTTATTGTTGTTAAAAGGATAAACACAAAATAAAACAACACTGTAAACTCATAATAACTGTTTGTTTCAATATACCATATTGCCTTTAGCGAAGATAAAGCCTATACATTAGATAGGGCTATTTATTTTCATTTGAAACACACTGTATAATATCCAGTCTATCAGAACTAACTGGCCAGGCCTAATCCGTATTGAATTGTATTGTGCTCTATTGAGGTAGTATATCTCTATGAATAGCAAGGCTTGAATATAATTTGATGGCTGATGAACTATTGAGTGTCCCAGCAGAAAAAAAGGTCTGACTGAAACTTTCAAATATCGTATTTTGGGATTTTTCCCCTCACGGTTCCAACTTTAACCTATTATAAAAAGAGTTCCCCAATAGTACATTTTTGTGCATTTTTTTTGGTGATTATTGAATACTTCCTTAGTATTTTAAAACAAAAACCAGCTTATACCTTCCATGTTCGGGTATCACCAAATCGACTGTAATCCCGACTGATCTATAAACACGCTAGCGTCGGACCATCAAGAGTGGGACTACCGCTTACTGCCGCTTTGTCAATCTACATTGATTTTTTCCGCGGTAACTTTGATTGTCAGTGCAATACACGTTGTAACAATGATTTAGCCTCTTTTGTGTAGTACCACGGTGATCATCATCGTCCCATTGATGCTGGCAAGAAGTAACTCCTGTCTTCTAACTTCATGGTCTACATCTCTACGTATTCGGCAAGTGTTTTACGCACATATAAAACTCGCCCTTTGCTTGTGTGTTGGATTTCGATCACGACAGGAGCATGCGCAGATGCGATTTTTGTGTAAGTGGTCTGTGATTTTGTCAATATTATATTTTTAAGGTGATTTGTCGATCTGCATTAAATGCAAAAAGAAACAACGCCCCCGGCTGGCCTCGAACCACCAACCTTTCGGTTAACAGCCGAACGCGCTAACCAATTGCGCCACGGAGGCGGTTATTTACTAAGCTGTTTTGGTTTGTCATGTTCACCCGTACACTCCCTTTCAAAGCCGGGCATCGTTTTTTCTCAAAGTTGCCTGCATATTGTAGTTGCTGTCTACTTAAATACATGTGCTGTCAGTTGAACTTGGAACCAACGTTTAATTTGAACTGTCTATTTTCAATAAAAAAATACTCCAATACGGGAAAAAATTCACAAAAGCTCACAGACAACAAATAAGCACATCATTTTACTCGACCTAGAATTTCAACCCTACAATTTTGGCGTTACGAAAATATCGATGATGTGAGTGACGTCATTTAATGAGCGGCGCCCTTCACGAATTAGCTCATTAGCATAATTTATGTCCGTGAAATGTATAAAGCAGTTTGATAAGTGTTACGGTGGTCACAGATCACAAACCTCTCGTCCCTATTTTCACCAAACCAAAGATCAATCCGTCAGCGAGGATCAAGTCCTGGCTCCTGAAAGTTCAGGGATATGACATGGCAGTGAAATATAGCACCGGCAAAGACAATCCAGCGGACTATTTGTCACGTCATCCAAATCCGACCTAGAATCCGAAAAGGTCATCAGAAAGTGCTGAAGATTACGTGAATTTTGTGAAAATTCACTCCACTCCAATAGCCCTAACACAGACGGAGATCCAGCAAGCAACAGAAAAAGATGATGATCTTCAGACAGTCATCAACCATCATCGAAACAACACAATGTACGTTATCAAAGACACACACAGATGCTACTGGAACATAAGAGACGAAATATCAGTAACAGACGATGGAATCGTCCTCAAACAAGACAACATCATCATCCCCAAATCACTAACAGACCGTGTCGTTGAGCTTGCACACCAGGGGCATCAAGGAATATCGAAGACTAAAGCACTTCTCCGCACCAAAGTCTGGTTCCCGAACATAGCAGGAAAAGTTGAACAGAAAGTCAAGGAATGCATTCCATGTCAAGCAGCTACACCAAGAGTCCGAAGATCACCACTGCAGATGAGTCCTTTACCAGACTATCCCTAGCAGAAAGTAAGCATTGACTTCTGCGGACCCTTTCAATCGGGTCATTACATCTTAGTAGTGGACGAGTACTCACGTTACCCAGCTATCGAGATTCTGACATCTACATCAGCTAAAGCGACAATACCAAAACTCGACAAGATCTTCGCTGAACAAGGCATTCCGGAGGTCGTAAAATCTGATAACGGACCACCCTTTCAGTCAGATGAATTCCGCAACTTCGCTGCACAGTTAAACTTCAAGCATCACCGCATAACCCCCCTTTGGCCAGAAGCCAACGGGTGAAGCGGAAAGGTTCATGCGCACACTCAATAAAGCAACCTCTGAGATAGGAGGTAAACCTTGGCAAATAAAAATATGGACATTTTTAAGACAATACCGCGCTACACCTCATTCCACTACAGGAATTGCTCCTGCAACAGCGTTAAACGGAGATCTATCCGCACTAGCCTTCCACAGATTTCAGTCAAAGATTTCAGTCAAAATGAAATCTGCGCATCATGAAGAGATGGATGAGATGATACACCAGACTGACAAGCAAAAGAAAGCAGAGATGAAGTCATATGCAAACAAACATAGACATGTCAAAGAATCTGACATCGTGATAGGAGACAGCGTACTAGTCAAAAACAAGCAGCAAGGAAAGTTAATCCCATTCTATGACCCCTCACCCTCAGTGGTAGTAAAGAGAAAAGGTTCACAAATAACAGCTCAAAACAACACACGAACAATCACGAGAGATGTCTCTCATTTCAAGAAAATACAAATCAATCAGAATGCATACAGGAGAAATGAAAGCAAAATGAATAACAATGAGGACGCATACATGAGAAATGAAAGCGAAATGAATAACAATGAGGATGCATACATGAGTGACGATGAAGCAGGTACAGATGAAAATGAGATGATACCTACCCATGC
>JAYJML010000337.1:0-43945 GCA_035610835.1 Ophiura sarsii | reverse complement strand
ATTACTGAATAAAGCTGTCTAATCCTTTAATCCTTTAACACAGTTTAACACAGATTTCGTGCTAGGCTAATTCCGTGCAGAATTACATGACGGATAAACCTAACTTTATCATTGCTCCGGTTAAAGATCTTGTTTAGGAGGATTCCCCTTTGGAAAATGTTTGTCTATGAGGTGCAGGAACTTTCTGCCAACATTAGTAGACACATGTTTACTGAACGGAGGTTTGAACCATATGATGTTGCGACTGCGTTGGGGTGTGTTAGAAGAGCTGTTAAAGAGTGGCATCAAATTTGAGTGCATGGTCGTGTCCAGCGGCATTAAGGGCTTCTTGGTAGGGGGATTTGGTGGCGTTGAATTGGTTTTCATCACTTGATATGTTCGAAAGTCTTAGTTGACAGATGTAGGTATGGTATTGATAACATTCATAGGATGATTAGATTTCTTGTTGACATAATGGGTGTTGTTGTTGGGTTTTGTGTATGGGCGATACGAGCCATCGTTCAGTTGAATGTGACGTCCATGAAGTTGGTGGTTTTTAATCCTTGGTCGAAGCTGTTATCTTGAGTCCATATTTCTTGAATTCTGCGATGAGCTGCTTCGCGACCCCTATTTGCCTGGGGTTGTGAGTGATTGCGTAGTATTGCTAACCCATCGTCTCTGTATAGTCCCACGTTGTCAAACATATGTTTAATGTTGTGTAGGAGATATGTGCCTACAAGTTCACAAGTTTCGGCACCATCATATGATCCCATAGTGACATCAAATTGGTGTCTTGATTTGTGCCATGGAGAGTTGTCGTGGAAAAGCAGTGTCGTCTTGGCGTGGTTGATTATATCTCTGTCACTGTCCGAAATTGTAGTGAATCTGGATGCGAATTCCAAGGCATCATCGAGCAAATTCTGGGTAATGGATGGATACAAATCCACGACGTCAAAAACAAGAAATGAGCATGACTCCATGTTACCGATGGACTTATACCAATCAATTGCACTATTGGTATTTTTCCACTGGTTGACATTAGTAGCGGTGATGAGATCTGTGTTATGCGGTCCAGGGTGGTTTTGCTTATAATTCCAATGTCACTTTTTGCAGGATTGATGAGTCTACATTTAACATGGTTAGGGAAATTATCCTTATGATCCTTGATTGTGATGAAAGCAGGTTTTTGTGCAAGAGTGTCTATTCTGTCGTCCAGTTCAAGTTGTTCATGACTTCCCTCTTGAATGCTTTAATCCATGCACTTATCTATTACACTCAGTTGACTCACAATTGATCTTATTTTGTAACACTTTGCTTTGTGTGCATCCATCCATGTCTCTTGATATACCTAGTGTTTTTTCTAAGTAAATCTCTCATTCACCTGATGAGCCTTTGGGCGAAACAGACTGGTGTGAAATAAATATGGAGTAAATTTATTTGTATTCTTCTTCCCCGTATATAATATAATACATGTATCCTCAATTATGACTAGAATTTACGTTACATTACACAGTTGTTGAGGTTCTTTACTTCCAACATTTTAAAGAAATGCGATAATGTTGGTCCTCTTCGCAAATGATGGTTTAGATCTTGTTTACAATCCACATTATTGTACACAGTTAAACTTATAATACATATTACTTTTCCAATTTTCACTGGACATCAACCGATAACTTTCGGAACTACCCTTTCGAGATTAATATTGAAACAAAGTGAAATTAAACATGACTATTTATTTGTATCTTAACTGCGCATAATAAAATCAACTAATCAACTAAACAGACGCAGATTTGAGGCTTCTGTTGGATAAATGCTACATTTATACCAAACATGTAATAACTATCCGTGAGGTATGCAGCAAGTATAGTAAAGAATATGAAACGGGTTTCGATGATATTGTTCTTATTCCAGGTGATCGAATTGAGTACGCCGATTCCTGCTCGATTTTTTCGTTTTTCATTTATTTTAGACAATGAAATATGTATGAGGTGTAATAAAACAAAAACAACATGGTTTATTTGGGAAAGTAGTGCAAACTACTGTTCCCTTGGTGTGGGATGACTGGTGACTACCTCCTTCCGCTCCTCAAACCATGTTGTATGTTAAATGTCATATCATTGTAAGAAATATCGATTATTCATTTCCCATAATTTACTGTTAATCTGTAATAATTGTCTTGAAGTCAGATAGGCTTATGTTTACAATAATAATGATAATTATAATAATAATAATAATACACTAACTACTACTACTACTACTAATAACTAGAGCTTATTGATTATTTGATATGTAGCTGACCCAGTGATCCTGTGTTTTGCACATGATAAAGCTTGGCCATTGGTTCTGGTGACCAAATATGATCAACATCAACCATTTGGTTATGATGAGATATAGCAGTTTTAAGATGTTGATACTAGTTGCCCCCATGCATTGACTGTAATTGACACCATGGTGTGCACATGACAGATAGATCACGTGACACTGTTTCATGTGAATGAATATGATCAGTCAAGAAACATTTCCAAAAAAAAAGCTATTAAAACAGCTACCCAATCTCGGAGGCAATTAGGACTAAATATCTGGCACAATGATACAATCAGCGGCGGCGCTAGAACTCACACGTTCATGACCACGAGTCCCGCATGTTTTCACTGGATCACATGGTATATAATGGTATATAATAATATAATATAAAAACATAATTTAAAAACAATCCCACAATGATTTCATTTTCACCTATACTTTTTTAGAAAGTTTTTAGCATATTTACAAAGGGATGATTAGCTTAAATCGTAAAAGAATAGCTTATTTTGTTCATAAGATTACATTTACACCATGAGCCACCATCATCGTTATTCATAACGGAAGATACAGAGAATTATAATTGAACTGCAGGAATATACCAAAAAGCCAAATATATTTATTATACATTTAAAGAAAATACTACTAGTATTTGGCAACTAAAACATATGCCTTTATACCAAAAGTTTATAATATGTTGTAATGTACATGTAGTGAATCATCCGATACGATAGCTATCATAGCGTATAATTCGCCTATGAAGATGACACTCAACAAGAAGATTATACACTTAAAAAATATGTAGTCAAAATGACCTCATTGCACTATTTGTCACATAGTTGATCCTAATTTTTAAAATTCAAAATTGACACACACAAAAAGGGTTAAAATTAGTCAGTTTTGACCATTCATCATTCATTATTGACCATTCATCAATCAATATTGACCCTTTAAATGAAGGTCAACTATGTATCAACTGCAATAGGGTCATTTTGACTACATATTGTGAAGTGTGTATATTGAAAACATTCAATTTTATATCGTAAAATCATCTACAACTTTAAAAAAAAGAAAACAAAGTTTAACTACCCAAGTCTTTAAGTGTTAACAATACCCCGCACTAGTCCATCCGGCAGACAGTTCACCAAAGATAAGGTGCAGAATGGATGGAAGATGAAAAAGTGAAATAACATAAAAGGACTCTCGTCCTTTTACCGTTATCCCCGGCTGTAGTCATTCATGTCATTACGTATTTAGTGGCTGATTCCCAACGGTTCATTTCACGCTTTGTTAATGATGTAGATAGTAAAATTGACAGGACTAATACTGAAACTTACTTTTTTACAACTGCTACTTTGGGTGTGAAACCATCACACTTCAGCAGGCAGGCAACTGACCCAGTGATGATGATGGGTTATAGGGTCACACTACTAATTAGAGCTCCATAGGGATATGTACAGAAACACTGATATAAAACTCTGTTTTAGACCACTAAATTGCGAAATTGGACCTTGTAGAGTAATTTATTCTTAAAGATGATCACATTTTCTCACCAAAAAGTGAGAAAAATTGGTAGGTTAGCCTGCTTGATTTTCAAAAAAAACGGAGATGAAGCAGACTACATCTCTGACGAGCTTGGAAATGTCACCGTAATCGCCAATGTTTCCAGTAAAAAAGCACAGATTTTAAAGATCTCTCAAAATTTACCTATATAATATTTGCATTTTATAGTCAGGGTGCATGTAGTTGATGTCCCATTAATCATTGATATGGTATACGTATTATGTGCCTGCCTTTTGGGGTGCTTTTTTACCAAAATTGGTATAGCGATGGGGTGGTTTTCATCACAGACCAAAGCACCCAATTGGCATAAATTGGGGGTATTTTGAGGAATTTTTTGTAAAAAGCACAACATTTGTGCAAAATTGGGTGCTTTTCTAACAAAATTGGTATATTGATGGGTGGGAAATTGGCCAAAAAATAGGTATAGGGAAAGTCACATTTTCGTAGTCCGTCAGGCACATCCACGTACGATTCTGGCGAAAGTAACCCAACCCCCGGGATGTCAAGTCTTTTAAATTAAGGATGTTGCGATCCGATTCTAGTTTTAAACCACCGTCCTTAAGGGTAGGGGAAACCCCATTTAGTGTAATGCAACCTTAAGTGACCCATAATCATCAGCGGAAGTTCCAATATTAGTCTAATTTATCAAATTTATTTTCAAACTACTGGATGACTGATAACATTCATATTTAGAAGTAGATAGTTGTTCATTCAGCTGCAACATCTCTCCCCAACACACACGAAACTCCAATGTAATCAAAATAATAGCGAATTCTGCAACATAAACAAAATAAGAGTATATAAAGGTTTTGCACCGTAAATCCCCGTGGGCTTCAGAAAACAATTTTGGATTATTTTATTTCTGGTCGCTTCATAATCTCTCTATTTCATATATCTCTAGAATGTCCGATGTAAGTACCGTGAGTCGGTAAGCGGGAAATAAGGTGAACAGATTTTGAACGTCAACACTCTGTCAATGCCTTTAAACCAATACCATTGTTCAACCCTTAAGGGAAAACATGAAACAAATGATGAAAGAAAAAAATTGGGCGCGCCGTCGCTGGGGCTCGAACCAGCGGTGATGATCAAGGTAATCCTGCAACACCTCACGAGGATTGTTCAAGTCCTTTTCAAGTCCATTTTTAGCTATCTATGTTTGCCAAATGATATTTCCTAAAATGGCGAGGGTCGCGAGTACACTGCTGTTGTTGGATTTTCTTTTAATGTAACATCGGCCTAAATGAATGCCCTTCTGTATTGTTTTATGCTTACCTGAATATTAGCATCAACTCTTGGGTGGTGTGTGTACGGGAACGGGGCCTTTATAAAGGTAAAACAAAACAAACAAAATTGTATAAAGGAAATTGGGTATACACGAGCAGCACTGAAACGGAACTATTTATGATCATACTATTGCCTTCCAATGGCCTCCATTCGCATCAATAGCTTCCGTAAGCATCTAGTAGCGGCCATTTAATTACAATTAATTAAGAAAGCCATGTTTCTTAAATCACTTACAGCCTCGGTGAAGCCGATTTGACTTTAACACTTTCCACGCGGCAGTACATGTAGTATGCAGACGACAATTTCCAAAGTTCATGAAATGTTGTTAAAATGTTAGTATTATTAAATTCCATCTCCATGTTTGGGCGCGCCGTCGCTGGGGCTCGAACCCGCGGTGATGATCAATGTAATCCTGCAACACCTCACGAGGATTGAGCTTCAATTTGTGTTCAAGTCCATTTTTAGCTATCTATGTTTGCCAAATGTTCCTAAAATGGCGAGGGTCACGAGTTCAGTGATGTTATTGGATTTTCTTTTATTGTAACATGACGCGGCCTAAATGAATGCCTTCTGTATGGTTTTATGCTCACCTGAATATATGCATCAACGCTTGGGTGTGTGTACGGGAACGGGGCCTTTATACAGGTAAAACAAAACAAACAAAATTGTATAAAGGAAATTGGGTATACACGAGCAGCACTGAAACGGAACTATTTATGATCATACTGTTGCCTTCCAATGGCCTCCATTCGCATCAATAGCTTCCGTAAGCATCTAGTAGCGGCCATTTAATTACACACTTTCCACGCGGCAGTACATGTAGTATGCAGACGACAATTTCCAAAGTTCATGAAATGTTGTTAAAATGTTAGTATTATTAAATTCCATCTCTATGTTTGGGCGCACCGTCGCTGGGGCTCGAACCCGCGATGATGATCAAGGTAATCCTGCAACACCTCACGACGATTGAGCTTCAATTTGTGTTCAAGTCCATTTTTAACTATCTATGTTTGCCAAATGATATTTCCTAAAATGGCGAGGGTCACGAGTACAGTGATGTTATTGGATTTTCTTTTATTGTAACATGACGCGGCCTAAATGAATGCCTTCTGTATGATTTTATGCTCACCTGAATATTAGCATCAACTCTTGGGTGTGTGTACGGGAACGGGGCCTTTATAAAGGTAAAACAAAACAAACAAAATTGTATAAAGGAAATTGGGTATACACGAGCAGCACTGAAATGTATAGTGAATTCATCGAAGAGCGATCTTTGGTGCTCGGATGGGCAGGGGAGATGAGCAAAAATAAGATGTGCTGTCTTCTGGCGTATATTTGCTAGTTGTCGAAGGATCCCATTTGATTCCAACCTCCGGTCGAACCTCATCTATAATGTGAATTGAAACAATTAAGCTGCCTTAAAAACACACAACACTGTTCCAATGCATATTATTCTCGTCACACGCATGCACATAGCAGCTACGTCTAGTGTACCATTCAAAGAGAGACAAATATCGAACCATTTGCGCATTATCTGAAATCAAAAGGCTTTGAAATCGTCACCTGTGATTTCGGCCTATGAATATAATCACAAAGCTGAAAAGATCGAAAGTGATGGACTTTTAACATTTAGCATAATCGTCACCTGTGATTTCGGCATATGAGTAGAATCACAAAGCTGAAAAAGATCGAAATTGAGGGACTTTTAACATTTAGCATAATGTAGGAGGCCACATTTAATTTTATGGAGAAATTGGAAAAGGAAAGCTACCTGTCTTTGCAACGTCAATTAAACTGACTCTCATGGCACAACTTGGGTTATGATGATAAAAGTAGGTGGGTAACATAATTATTTTTTATTATGGCCGTTTTTCACTCTACTGATTCCATCGATATTTTTGTCAGAAAATAGCCTCCTCTCCCAGTCAATGGAACGGCTGAGTCACGTGGTTGGAAGATCGGTCTCAGATGGATAGACTATAACTGTTTATGATCATACTATTGCCTTCCAATGGCCTCCATTCGCATCAATAGCTTCCGTAAGCATCTAGTAGCGGCCATTTAATTACAATTAATTAAGAAAGCCATGTTTCTTAAATCACTTACAGCCTCGGTGAAGCCGATTTGACTTTAACACTTTTCACGCGGCAGTACATGTAGTATGCAGACGACAATTTTAAAAGAGAAATGCATTAAAATAAGTACAAACATGTCTAGTATTGGTTCAGTAATTCTTAAAATAGACTTTGAAAGTTGGGAATGGTTTCTGAAATATCTGCTTTGTATAATTATGGTAAAACTGATAGCCGGGTGGAAAGGGTTAAAGTAAAAATAGCTTCAAATATAGCTATGGACGCCAATAACAAATATCATATCCCGGAGAAAGCCATTGGAGCCAAAATTACGATAATGAGGCCAGTACGCGGATTTTTCGGATTCAACACCCCGGCAAGGACGTAGACAATAATATGTAATATTATAATGAACACATTACATACTATTATTAGCATGATTATGGAGACAAAGCTTGGCGTGATAGAGATTGGGGATTAACCTCTGGTTGCCTGGGTATCCATTTAATATGTAAGGTAGGATATACTCGCTTTCGGTCTTCATCATCATCATCATCATCTTCATCATCATCATCATCAATTATCATCATCATCATCAATTATCATCATCATCATCATCATCATCATCATCATCATCATCATCATCATCATCATCATCATCATCATCATCATCATCATCATCATCATCATCATCACCTCCTCCATGTCCTCCTCCACTTTCTCTTCCGCTTCCTCTTCCCCATCCCTTTCCTCTCCTCTCTTCAACTTCTTTTGAAATTAACTTATTTATTTACTACTCACCAAGTCAAGAGTGTTGATGTTAGGATAAGTGTAGATATTAGGTGGCGGCAATGTTTTGGTTTGTCTCACATACACGCAGACACAAACACCAATCAATATGGCTAAGATAACGAGACCAAACACACCAAAGATAACTCCAGCTATTTCTCCGCCAGATAGGTTTGCTAAAAAGGATAACATTTATTAAAAAAATTGAAAGCGATTATATTGAATATGGCGCGAAGTCATTTGACTTAATATGCTATTGTGTACATTGTTTAGATGACTTAACTCATGGTTAATGACTATTCTCAAAGGGAGAAAATGGCTTGACTTCATTGGAGTAGATCCATATCTTTGACATGGTCATTGCTGCAATTATACTAAACTGCTCACAAAAAGTATCGAAACACTTAGAAATGATCCAATATATAACGGCTCGAAAGGGTATGCATTAATCGAAGCCAAAAACCAAATGCATAATTTTGTTCTGCGTATTTTGATACCTCGATCGATGAGATACGATGTTGCAGAGCGGAGTTATTGTCATTTCAATGGTCGTGGGTCCAGTTTCCAAGGTGATACTCACCCTATAGAAAGAGGTTTGCATTACTGTTTAGAATGATCAGATTCGTGATTTTCAATAGGGATGAGTGTCACCTTGGAAACTGGACCCACGATCATTGAAATGACAATAACTCCGCTCCGCAACATCGTATCTCAACGATTGAGCTGTCAAAATACGCAGAACAAAATCATGCACTTGGTTATTTGCTTCGATTAATGCATACATTTTCGAGCCGTTATATATTGGATCATTTCTAAGTGTTTCGATACTTTTTGTGAGCAGTTTAGATATTCGACGTTGATTCGAGCGTGATACTGTTGGCTTTGCTTTAAGTTTGTTTTATGACCTGTTGTTTATGATTCATGCCAGAGTGCAAATTATCTATTGATTTTTGATTTATTATTGCAAAACATTATCTTGTGTTTCCCTGTTATATGTCCTCTATTCTTAGAGCTCTGCCCCATTGTCGGTACAGTATAGCGTTAGCTTACGTTACAATGAATACAAGCAAGGAACCTGGAATACCAAGGGTCAATGATTAGTTTACCTTTTTCGTCACACTGGAGGCCACTATATCCACGTGCGCAACTGTAATAGAAAACATAAACGATAATCAGTGGTGGTTGTGGTGATGGTGGTTTTGGTTGTGGTGGTGGAGGATATGGTCGTGGTATTGATGGTAGTGATGGTTATGATGGTTATGATGAACGAATTCATTTTAATGGGATATAAATTGCTTTCGCTGTGCTGAAAGTACTCACGCAGTAACGTCCAAAGACAAACACACGTGTACAGTTGTAATACATTCCAAATTATTCAATACAATCTAGACTTTGTACAAACGTTCATAATATATTTGAGTTAGAATGAGTACTTCTGGGGTTTAGGTGTAAAAACACTTACGTGCAGGTGTTTGCTCCACCAGTAACATTTACCAAACAGGTCCCACCATTCTTGCAATAGCCATCAGAACAACGAGCTTGGGCAATAAAGGAAAACATATCATATCAGCACATCAGATAAAACACTATTTTGAACATGTGTACGCTCATTATTTTGTAGGATGACATTCTCAAAACTTCTGCTTTTTATAGTTCATTTCACTTCCTCTGAACAGTGACGTAATTCTTCAGGCGTAACATTCACACAGGTGTGTATCATACATCTATTTATGCGTCTTTTCACCACATCACTTTTAAGAAGTATTACTCCAATTGGGGTAAAATCTAACACTTTTGAATTGAGTACATGTTACCCTTTTGTTGAGTACAAAAGGAACAACCCTACCTGGATGAGTAAACATTTACTCAACATGCTCAAGGGCTGAGGAAATATTTTGCTCGGATGTTGAGCAAAATGTTACTCAATACCAGAATAAATCTGTATTCAATATTAATTGAGTACATTTTACCCCGTTGTTGAGTACAAAGGCAACGACACTTCCTAGTTGAGTGAATTTTTTACTCAAGGGTTGAGTACAGATTTTGCTCAGCTGTTAAGTACAATTTTGCGCAATAACGGAGTAAATTTGTTACTCGTTACAGTTGATCAAATTCATCGACTAAATACTACTGGGAAAATCTCGTCGTCGTCACGCGATGATCATGCGCATTGAATGTACACTGCAAAAACACCGGTGTTAAAAATAACACCGTTCGGTGTTCTGAGAGGTCCACACCAATTAGTGTTATTTTAGCACTATCTTGGTGTTACATTAACACTTACAGTGTTATTTTTCACACTTGCAGTTGTTAAAATGACACTACATGGTGTTGATATAACACCAAAAATTTAACACCGGTACACCGGTGTTATTTTTTTGTGGTGTGAACCTCTCACAACACCAATGGTGTTATTTTTAACACCGGTGTTTTTGCAGTGTATACACCTATCAAAAAAGGCCGAAACTATATACAAGACTGTCGTGTAGCGTAATTGCGCAGTTTCCCATTGAAACCCACTTTTAGTGCAAGAATTATTTTGGTAGTTGTGGTCGATTAAACCGTCAATCATAACATCAATAATATCTACTCGATTTTTATGAATGAGGTATCAAACTACGGAGAAGAAATTTGCTCATAAAATGTATCTCAGATTTTTCGTGTCGATTATTGATTTAGGATTAGCCAACATCAAAGCACCTGGTCAGGGACTTTTAGTGCTAGGTGTAGATGAATCACGCCCAAATTTGTATTTAAACTATTATTATCTCACCATAATTATATCAGCAGATCAGCGGAAAATAAGATGAAAACCAATTGGATTTGTTTATTGACATCCAAATCCACGCATATTATATGATACCACCTAGAATTAGTTTAATCAGTTCCAAATTGGTGAAAAATATGCATTTTTATCTCTCCGCGTGCAAAGGTAATACGAGCGTATGCGCGCGATTTTGGCCATAGCACGCAAGTTGGGATAAACGCACGTGTCACGCATTTCATGCATAATTTGCTTGTTGCATTCATGCACGCCTACACCCTTCTATTCAGTGCTGCAAGGATGCTCGCGAATTTGGAGCTGATCTCAATACGAGTATAGAAACATTTTTGAGTTCGTTGTATTCAAGTATTAACATAATCTATGTATCAATAATCTTACCAAGTGAAAATGTTGTTGCTGGATCAGGGTTGACAACCACTCCTGTAGATGAAGCAGATTGTATGAGATCACGTATTCCAGTGTCTATGTCACTGGCCGTCAATTGCGAATCAGGTTCAACATAAACGGTATATATAACGTTGATGCTTCCAGATATGAAGGACGTAACCACGATTGAGAAAACACCTGGCAAAGTTCCGACATACTGATTGAGCTGGTAATGCACAAAGTATTAATGAACGTAATGAGTGCATGTCAGTTTCAACAAGGGAAATACACGCTTAGAAATGAGTGTCAAATTTTGCTGGGTAAAAAAGAAATGTGTAATTTTTTACCCAATATTGTGCTAAACATTAAATTTCGTAAAATAACTTTTTACACATGCAATAGTTTACTATTGAATTCCGAGTTTTACACTCTGGAAGTGTAGAAAAGTGCCCGTAATTGGGTAAAACATGATTTGACACCATGAAAGTGTAAGAATTATTGGGTAAGGGAAATTTACCCAATTTATGTGTACCAAAAAATGACACAAGTGTTGAGTAAAACCTCTTCACAACCCCGGTTGTGTAAAGTGTTACACATAGTGGGTCAAAATCGGGAACATGGTCGTTTTGGGGTAAATATTTACCCAACGATATTGTAGTTTTAAACTTTGTTGGGTAAAATATCTGTGTAGAAAGCCGCGTTACCGATCGATGTAACTATTGTCCAAGGTAAAGTAAACTATGCGTGTAGTGTTGCGGGAGCACATTAATATTATCAAGGCGATTTTTCAACGGTTTGCCGGCAACCTGACCTTCACACATCGGTCTCCCTTAAGATAATATAGCTTTATAATTTACTAGTTTCATTATATTTATACTTTTTTCATGCCAATCTCAACATTTACCAACTAATTTCAGCAATTTCTTTCTATCTTGTCATATTTAGTCATATAAAATAGTTTATATTAACACAAAACACTTCCACATATCAACTACTTCGTTAGCACAGTGGGTACGGCGTCAGTCTTCGAATGCAAATATTGTGGGTTCGAGCCCCGTTCCGGTCAAGTTAAGGTAAGTTCTTCTAAAAATCTTTAATTCCGTGGATATTAAAATTGCGAAAGAAGATTAGAATACAAATATGACACCCAAAATGGCTTAAAATATATTCCTGTATTTTTTTAAATTAATTTATGTGTACCAAAATGACACAAGTGTTGGGTAAAACCTGTTGTGTAAAGTGTTACACATAATTGGGTCAAAATAGGGAACATGGTCGTTTTGGGGTAAACATTTACCCAACGATTGATGGGTAAAATGTTACTATGTGTTTTGTAAGACTCTACAAAACCACTGTTATGTTCATTTTTACCCAACAAACGACCATGTTCCCTTTTTACCATCCTGAAGTTTAGCATTTTACCCAACATTGCTTATTTTTTTCTAAGAGTGTAGCCTAGGTATTGTTTTTGTAAAAAACAAAATCCATCATGTTTGATGACCACCTCCTCCACACTGCAATACACAGACAACCCGGAACCCCTTTTTAACGGACCATTGGTCCAATATATCACGCTTAATAGCAGATCAAGTTTTCTTGTTGGAATTATTGCATAGCATGTATGTATGCACTGTGTAATGGTTTTAGAGTTAATAAGATGACACAAACAAAATAGCAATGATAGTATGATACTGCCACGTGGATGGAGCATATATATAAGTTGATGGTTGTCGCAAAACTTGATCCATTATTCCCGCCATTATTGCAATCTTCGTCTCTTGAAACGCAGTGGGCTAGTTTTGACATTTGAGGTAAATCATAATTGGCGTTGATATCCATTTAGGATTGATGGTGTAAAAAGAGGTTTTAAAACGACTCAGCTATGTTTACATGCCTACATGTCTAGCTTTATATTACGTAGATCACTTCCTAAATTGAAACTAAACATCGAACAGTATTTGGATATGAAATGATGTAAGCCAATTATACAGACTTCATGTTAACTGTTCTTATAAATGCCACTGTACCTGTCAAAAATATGAAATTATAATGGTCTAGATTTTTTATTTGAGCTAATTTTAGGTAGTAGGTAGTATCAGTTCTTTCAAAAAGCTCAGACATCAAGATCTTTAACTCAGTTAGCAGTAAACTCAGCAGATCCAAATAAGCTAATAGCACCTTTGACGAATACGTTCAATGATTGTAATGACCTTACTGGACTTGTATAATTCAACTGTAGTAGTATCCTGCTGATAGATAGATCTTATCTGCCCACAAATGCTTAATCTCTAGAATAAAAGTGATAAAGCTCACGTACCAGAGGTAGTATGATACGAATCAACGCCTCACGTGCATCAGATCCTTCAACATTAAGGTCGGGTGTGTAAATTGCCGGTACACCATCAATTGACAGGACAGACAGCTGTCCTTCGATGGCTGTTGTTGGAATTCCATTTGAAGTCGTGAGCACTGTTAAATCAAATTTGATCTTGTTACATTTTGTTAGCCGTTTAATAAAAAAATATTGATGAAATGGAGGGGGGGGGGGGGAGGTTGGGAGGCGGGGGAAATTAAATTAAAAACTTGATTAAAAAAAATATATCATGTGAAAAATTGTTTCCATCAATTATGAATAACGACGATGATGACTACGATGACTTGTAAGGCAATGTAAATTTATCAACAAAATAATCCGTTCTTGTATTTTTGCCAACTAATCTCACCCCTCCCATTATATAAATTCAAAATTGCCTAAAATCCTAATTTTAGTATAAGTGAAAATTCATTTACAGGGGCAACTTACTTTTGGGTTTGTTGTTATCACATCATAATGAATTAATTCAAACTAATGAACTGAAGTACTGAATGATGGTCAGCAAATTCATTTTAAACGCTTTATTGACCCAAATCTAGGTTGATTAACCTCGTTGATGTAATCGTAAAGGGACAAAAATGTTGCTATTGCTGCTGTTGTTGTTCTTATTTTGTTTTGTCGTTATTGTTCTCGTTGTGGTTGTTGCTATTTTTATTTGATGTGGTTCTTATTTTGTTCGTTGTTGTGGTTGTTGTTGTTGTTGTTGTTATTTTGTTGATATGTCGTGGTTGTTGTTATTGTTGTCATTGAAAATGAGGTAATTGTTTATAGATAACACCGTAGACTACCGAAGGGTTATTGATTGCTTTGTAAAAGAACATACCTGATTGGCAGCGAAGTCCCATAAATCCTGATGGACACAGACAACTTCCCGTTGCAGAACATACGCCTCCATTCCGGCAGGATGGGGTACATAAAGCTGAATAGGAAAAATAGCAAACGCATTAATTAAAGGTTTGATGATTTCATGAATGTCTTAATCATTATTTTGTGCGCAAACCTACAAGTGTGTGTAGGGTAATGTTCTTATTTGCCATTTAATTATGAAATGATGCATGTTGCAGATCGAATATCTTTATGAAAGAAAATAAATATACAATCCATAGTGTTACCAAACCAATATAACCCAGGTAAGTGCGCATGCGTGGAATTGCCCACGTTTTAAAAAAAAACGTTTTTAAAACGTTTTGTAAAAGACGAAACTTATGGTCCAGGACCATAATATTTGGTTTAATTTAGGTTGTAATATAACGTTCTATAAACGTTTTGATTTCGTTTCAATCATGTGTTCGTTTAGAAGTATTGTGACAACATTAATTTAACGTTTTTATAACGTTTTGATAAAACGATTTGTAATTTTAAAAAAATGCTTTGAAACTGTAACGTTTTTAAGACGTTTTAAAAACGTTTCACAAAAACAAAACCTAATTAAACCCAATTCAAAACGTTTTGAAAACGTTTTGTGTTTACTGGGATGTCCCCTATTCTTAGAGCTCTGCCCCATTGTCGGTACAGTATAGCGTTAGCTTTACGTTACAATGAATACAAGCAAGGAATCTGGAATACCAAGGGTCAATGATTAGTTTACCTTTTTCGTCACACTGAAGGCCACTATATCCACGTGCGCAACTGTAACAGAAAACATAAACGATAATCAGTGGTGGTTGTGGTGATGGTGGTTGTGGTTGTGGTGGTGGAGGATATGGTGGTGGTATTGATGGTAGTGATGGTTATGATGGTTATGATGAACAAATTCATTTTAGTGGGATATAAATTGCTTTCGCTGTGCTGAAATTACTCACGCAGTAACGTCCAAAGACAAACACACGTGTACAGTTGTAATACATTCCAAATTATTCAATACAATCTAGACTTTGTACAAACGTTCATAATATATTTGAGTTAGAATGAGTACTTCTGGGGTTTAGGTGTAAAAACACTTACGTGCAGGTGTTTGCTCCACCAGTAACATCTACCAAACAGGTTCCACCATTCTTGCAATAGCCATCAGAACAACGAGCTTGGGCAATAAAAGAAAACATATCATATCATCACATAAGATAAAACACTTTTTTGAACATTTGCACGCTCTTTATTTTGTAGGATGATATTCTCAAAACTTCTGCTTTTTATAGTCCATTTCACTTCCTCTAAACAGTGACGTAATTCTACAGGCGTGACATTCACACAGGTGTGTATCGTACATCTATTTATGCGTCTTTTCACCACATCACTCTTTTAAGAGTAATACTTCTTAAAAGAAGTATTACTCCAATTGGGGTAAAATCTAACACTTTTGAATTGAGTACATGTTACCCTGTTGTTGAGTACAAGGAACAACCCTACCTGGATGAGTAAACATTTACTCAACATGCTCAACGGCTGAGGAAATATTTTGCTCGGATGTTGAGCAAAATGTTACTCAATACCAGAATAAATCTGTATTCAATATTAATTGAGTACATTTTACCCCGTTGTTGAGTACAACGGCAACGACCATTCCTAGTTGAGTGAAATTTTTACTCAAGGGTTGAGTAAAGATTTTGCTCAGCTGTTATAAGTACAATTTTGCGCAATAACGGAGTACATTTGTTACTCGATACAGTTGATCAAATTCATAGACTAAATACTACTGGGCCAATCTCGTCGTCGTCACGCGATGATCATGCGCATTGAAGGTATACACCTATTAAAAAAGGCCGAAACAAGACTGTCGTGTAGCGTAATTGCGCAGACTATATACACGACAGTCGTTAACGCATGCGCAGATGCAAATTTAGTATAAGAGACAGTCGTGTAGCGAAAATGCAAAGACTATGTACACGACGGTCTTCAACCTGAACGCTAAATCGAGTGATACATGACGACAGATAGTCGTGTAGCGAAATCGGGGTGGGGGGGGGGGGGGCACTGACATTGGAAAAGGGTATAGGTATGTGCCGCGCTGTAGACCCCCTTTTTCACCATCTGCTGCTAGCTCTTATGACCCCCTTTTGAGCCTGCATCAGTTCTTTAGACCCTAATTTTGTTTAAAAATCAAAAATCGCGAAATTTTGTGTTCCAAAGCCCCAATTCTTCGCAAATTTTGCGTTCTAAAACCAAAAACAATGTGCGTTCTTGCTAATCAAAATTGAACTATAGGCCAGTTCTCAAGACCTACTTTTTTGAAAAAATCAGTTCCCAAGACCCTATTTTTCGTCAAAAAATCCACTCAGTTCAGTTCTGCAGCCCCCCTTTTTGAGACCCTGTGCGGCACACCCCTACCCCAAAAAAAGTTGAGTGCACCCCCCCCCCCCCCCCCCCCCCCCCCACACCACCCCGGGCCCGGAGGCACGGCACTCACTCTCGGTCTCGGGCTCTCCCGAAACCGAAAACAAGAAGTGAAGACTGCTCCCAAGTCTATCTCGTACACGACGGTCTTACTTTCTTTCCCGCAGTCGCAAACCCTCTGAACAGGAATCACGTGAGAATTTACGAGGATATATAAGCCGTCGTCGCTACAAGACGGGAGTGTTTATACATGTAGTCACTCCCATCAAAAAAGTTCCTGACCAGGTGCTTTGTTGTTGGCAAATCCAAAATCCAAAAATCTGAGATATACATTAAATGGGCAAATTTCTTCTCCGTAGTTTGATACCTCAGTCATTAAGATTGTATTGATACTTAGGAAGTTGTGATGCTTTCAATAACTACAAGTAACGACAACAAAGTTGCACTAGAATTGGTTTCCTATGGAAAATCATTGATTTGCATCATTGATTGATTTGTCCACAACCAGGCAGGTAAGGGGATGAATTGGTAACAGGCATCGGCAGGGAGTAAGGATATATCCCATTGAAACCCACTTTAGTGCAAGAATTATTTTGGTAGTTGTGGTCAATTAAACCGTCAATCATAACATCAACAATATCTACTCGATTTTTATGAATGAGGTATCAAACTACGGAGAAGAAATTTGCTCACAAAATGTATCTCAGATTTTTCGTATCGATAATTGATTTAGGATTAGCCAACATCAAAGCGCCTGGTCAGGGACTTTTAGTGCTAGGTGTAGATGAATCCCGCCCAAATTTGTACATTTTGTATTTAAACTATTATTATCTTACCATAATTATATGCGTATATCAGCAGATCAGCGGAAAATAAGATGAAAAGCAATTGGATTTGTTTATTGACATCCAAATCCACGCATATTATCAGTTCCAAATTGGTGAAAAATATGCATTTTTATCTCTTCGCGTGCAAAGGTAATACGAGCGTATGCGCGCGATTTTGGCCATAGCACGCAATTTGGAATTTAAAACGCACGTGTCACGCATTTCATGCATAATCTGCCTGTTACATTCATGCACGCCTACACCCTTCTATTCGGTGCTGCAAGGATGCTCGCGAATTTGGAGCTGATCTAAATACGAGTATGGGAACATTTTTGAGTTCGTTGTATTCAAGTATTAACTTAATCTATGTATCAATAATCTTACCGAGTGAAAATGTTGTTGCTGGATCAGGGTTGACAACCACTCCTGTAGATGAAGCTGATTGTATGAGATCACCTATTCCATTGTTTATGTCACTGGCCGTCAATTGCGAATCAGGTTCAACATTCACGGTATATATAACGTTGATGCTTCCAGACGTGAAAGACGTAGCCACGATTGAGACAACACCTGGCATAGTTCCGACATACTGATTGAGCTGGTAATGCACAAAATATTAATGAACGTAATGAGTGCATGTCAGTTTCAACAAGGGAAATAGGTATTGTTTTAGTATTTAAAAAAATCCATCATGTTTGATTAACGGACAATTGGTCCAATATATCACGCTTAGCCGATCAAGTTTTCTTGTTGGAATTATTGCATAGCATGTATGTATGTATGCACTGTGTAATGGTTTTATAGTTAAATAGACGACACAAACAAAATAGCAATGATACTGCCACGTGGATGGAGCATATAAGTTGATGGTTGTCGCAAAACTTGATCCATTATTCCCGCCATTATTGCAATCTTCGTCTCTTGAACCGCAGTGGGCTAGTTTTGACATTTGAGGTAAATCATAATTGGCGTTGTTATCCATTTAGGATTGATGGTGTAAAAAGAGGTTTTAAAACGATTCAGCTATGTTTACAGGCCTACATGTCTAGCTTTCTATTACGTAGATCACTTTCTAAATTGAAACTAAACATCGAACAGTATTTGGATATGAAATGATGTTAGCCAATTATACAGACTTCATGTTAACTGTTCTTATAAATGCCACTGTACCTGTCAAAAATATGAAATTTTAATGATCTAGATTTTTTATTTGAGCTAATTTTAGGTAGTAGGTAGTATCAATTCTTTCAAAAAGCTCAGACATCAAGATCTTTAACTCAGTTAGCAGTAAACTCAGCAGATCCAAATAAGCTAATAGCACCTTTGACGAATACGTTCAATGATTTTAATTACTTTAGGGACGCACCATTAGATTTTCTCTCCCCAACCCAACTTCCTACCCTCCCCCTCCCCCCCCCCCCCCCCTGAAAATCAAATGGTGCGTCCCTTACTGGACTTGTATACGGGCTTGTATAATTCAACTGTAGTAGTATCCTGCTGATATATAGCACTTATCTGCCCACAAATGCTTAATCTCTAGAATATAAGCTCACGTACCATAGGTAGTATCTTACGAATCAACGCCTCACGTGCATCAGATCCTTCAACATTAAGGTCGGGTGTATAAATTGCCGGTACACCATCAATTGACAGGATAGACAGCTGTCCTTCGATGGCTGATGTTGGAATTCCATTGGAAGTCGTGAGCACTGTTAAATTAAATTTGATCTTGTTAATTTTTGTTAGCCGTTTAATAAAAAATTATTAAGGACGGGCGTTTCGCTAGTCTTACTATAATTCACCGTATGTTGTATGTATGTATGTGTGTATGTGTGTATCCTGAAAAGGCTTTCTCATTTTGCATTTTAAAGCCGTGAATATTTCACTGATACTAAATAATGACCGGACACAGGTTATAAGCTATAAATGGCCGAAAACCGTACAGAATTGACAGAGATATGAGCAAAATTATGGCAATTTAGGGCCTTTTCAACCCGGTTTTTGAGACTATTTCATGTTTGTTTTTCTCTGCGTACACTGTAACCATGCAGTCGGCGCGTAGCACATAACGCGTCGCATTGCGCCATGCAAAATAAACGCGCACACGCACTACACCCACGCACCCCTACACACGCGGGCGGGTAAATATTGTAGAAATACGCTGCGCCATACGGGGTTGGTTATGGTTTAGGCATTGGGGTTGAGATAAGCCACGGGGCGGGCGGAGGCGCGGGGATGGGCGGGGGGGGGGGGGGCGGCAGCGGGTCATAAGGTATAATAATGTGGTTTCTGATAAAACAAAACATGATATGGTGAATCTAAATTACGTAACATGGTGTCGGATGTGTGATTTGATACTGTATGCGACACGCTGGCGGACAAATATTGTAGAAATACGCCGCGCTACGGGAGATGGTTAAGGTTAGGCCTTGGCGTTGAGATATATAAGCCGCGGGACGGGAACTTTAGGCCTTGGGTTGAAATATGCCACGGGCGGGGCGGGGGCGGTGACGAATGGTGGCAATTTAGGGCCTTTTCAACCCGGCTTTTGAGACTATTTCATGTTTGTTTTTCTCTGCGTATACTGTAACCATGCAGTCGGCGCGTAGCACATAACGCGTCGCATTGCGCCATGCAAAATAAACGCGCACACGCACTACACCCACGCACCCTACGCACACGGGCGGCGATTATTTTGTTCGTACATCAATTTAACCAAAATCAGTTCATTTGTTTAAAAATTAAAAAAAATCATTTTATTCAGTGAATTTCGCTTTATTTCGTATTAAAACGGAATAAATAAATTTGGCTAAAATGATGTACGAAAAAAATAATCGCACGCGGGCGCACAAATATTGGAGAAATACGCTGCGCCACGGGAGTTGGTTACGGTTTAGGCCTTGGGGTTGCATAAGCCACGGGGCGGGAGCGGTGACGGTTAGGGGTTGTGTGTAATGATACCCTTAGGGCCTAGCGTTTATTAGGGTTATGTGGTTTGGGAACGATGGTGTCAGATGTGGGATTTGATACTGTATGTAACACGCGGGCGGACACATATTGGAGAAATACGCCGCGCTACGGGAGATGGTTAAAGTTAGGCCTTGGCGTTGAGATAAGTAGCGGGCGGGGAACTTTTGGCCTTGGGGTTGAGATATGCCACGGGGCGGGGCGGTCGGGGGCGGTGACGAATGGGGGTTGTGTGTAATGATGTAATGTGGTGTGGAGACAGGGGGTTTATGAGGAAATGGGATGCTAAGTAGCCTAACGGATATGCTACGGGGTGGGGGAGGGCGGGCGGGGACAAGGTGGGGGAGGGAGGGATGGGGTACGGGAGATGGTTAAGGTCTAGGCCTTGGAGTTGAAATATGCCACGGGGGTGGGCGGGCGGGGGTCTTTTAATTGAAATTTGAAAACTTTTAAACTTTTGAATTAAAACAAAAATGTTTTAAATATTGTTCTATTCCTATGTGTTTCGTCATACATTTTGTAGGTGTTCTATCAGGTAGGCCCTACTCCCTAGCGGGAGAGCCCGTCCGAAGGACGGGCGAGCCGCTAGTCTTACTATAATTCACCGCATGTTTCACCGCATGTTGTATGTGGTGTATGTGTGTGTGTCTCCTGAAAAGGCTCTCTCATTTTGAGTCTAAAAGTCGCAAACGTTGCACTGATACTAGATGATGACCTGACACGGGTTATAAGCTATAAATGGCCGAAAACCGTACAGAATTGACCAAAATATGAGCAAAAGCGGGAAATCCAAAGCCATTTCAGCCCGGCTTTTGAGACTATTTCTACGGGCCATGTTTGTTTTTCTCATGCGTACACTGTAACCATGCAGTCGGCGCGCGTAGCATATAACGAGTCGCAGTGCGCCATAAACTCGCCCACGCACTACACCCACGCACCCCCACACACGCGGGCGGGCAAATATTAGAGAAATACGCTGAGCCACACGGGAGTTGGTTACGGTTTATATAGGCCTAGGGATTGAGATAAGCCACGGGCGGGGGGCGGAGACGGGGACGGGGGAAGGGACGGCAGGGCGGTCGGGGTGGGAACGGCGGCGGTTTATAACAAAACGTAACATGGTGTCAGATGTGGGATTTGACACTGTATGTGACACGCGGGCGGACAAATATTGGAGAAATAAGCCGCGCTACGGGAGATGGTTAAGGTGAGTTCTTGGCGTTGAGATAAGCCGCGGGCGGGGAACTTAGGCCTTTGGGGTTGAGATATGCCACGGGGCGGGGCGGGGGCGGTGACGAATGGGGGTTGTGTGCAGTAGGCCTAATGATGTAATGTGGTTTGGGAGGCAGGGCGGGTTAATGAAGAAATGTGATGCTAAATTGCGTAACGGATATGCCACGGGCGGGGGCGGGATGGTGACGTTTGGGGTACGGGAGATGGTTAAGGTTTAGGCCTTGGAGTTAAAATATGCCACGGGCGTGGGCGGGCGGGGGTCTTTTAATTGAAATTTGAATTTTTTTGAATTAAAACAAAAATACTTTTGAATTAAAACAAAAATGTTTTAAATATTGTTCTATTCCTATGTGTTTCGTTATAACTTTTCCAACACTTATGTGTTGTTTCATTTGTAGGTGTTCTATCTGGTAGGCCCTACTCCCTAGCGGGACGGTCCCGCTAGTCTTACTATAATTCAGTATTCAGAGTATGTGTGTGTGTCTCCTGAAAAGGCTCTCTCATTTTGCGTCTAAAAGCCGCGAACGTTGCACTGATAATAGATGATGACTTGACACGGGTTATAAGCTATAAATGGCTGAAAACCGTACAGAATTGACCAAGATATGAGCAAAAAGGAGTGAAATCCAGGGCCTTTTGAGACTGTTTCTACGGGCCATGTTTGTTTATTTTTGCGCGTACTGCAACCATGCAGTCGAGCGAAGTCGAGCGCGTAACATATAACGCGGCGTAGTGCGCCATGCAAAATAAACGCTCACGCGCACTACACACGCGGGCGGGCAAATATTGGAGAAATACGCTGCGCTACGGGAGTTGATTAATTTAGGCCTTGAAGGTGTATAAGCACGGGGCGGGAACGGCGGTAGGGGCGGGAACGGCGGTAGTGGCGGGAACAGCGGTAGGGGCGGGAACGGCGGTAGGGGCGGGAACGGTGGTATGGGGCGGGAACGGCGGTAGGGGCGGGAACGGCGGGGGAGGGCTGGCGGGGGCGAGGGGAGGCCATGAAGTAATGAGGAGGTTTGGGAGGCAGGGGGTTACTGAAAACGCTACGGGAGTTGGTTAATTTTGGCCTTGAAGGTTTAGATAAGCACGGGCGGGCGGGCGAGGGGAAGCCATGAAGTAATGAGGTTTGGGAGGCAGGGGGTTAATGACGAAATGTGATACTTAACGGATATGCCACGGCCGGGCAGGCAGGGCGGGGAGTGACGGGTGGGTACGGGAGTTGGTTAAGGTTCAGGCCTTGGAGTTGAAATATGCCACGGGGCGTGGGCGGGCGGGGTCTTTTTAATTTCTTAACTGAAATTTCAAAACTTTTGAATTTAAACAAAACCTTCTGATTTAAAACAAAAATGTTTTAAATATTGTTCTATTCCTATGTGTTTCGTTATACATTTTCCAACACTTATGTGTTGTTTCATTTTGTAGGTGTTCTATCTGGTAGGCCCTACTCCCTAGCGGGAGAGCCCGTCCGAAGGACGGGCGTTCCGCTAGTATATATAAACACCGTAGACTACCGAAGGGTTATTTATTGCTTTGTAAAAGAATATACCTGATTGGCAGCGAGGTCCCATGAATCCTGATGGACACAGACAACTTCCCGTTGAAGAACATACGCCTCCATTCCGGCAGGATGGGATACATAAAGCTGAATAGGAAAAATAGCAAACGCATTTTAAAGGTTTGATGATATCATAAATGTCTTAATCATCTATTCTCACGGTCGCGGTTGTTGAATTTGGCGTACTCACTCCCGATAACCGGAGTGAAACTCAGCATGGAGTGTGTCTGGGGTGCTGGGAAAATGTCTTTTATAAATTGTTTTTGACCCGATACATTTAATTTTATTCGAGACAGAGCTGTAGAACATTATTATTGGTAATATTTTGAACAAAGAAGCTTTTTATAACGAGCAAGTTTGCAATAAAGTGTGATTTTGTTTACTTCACCCATCATCGTAAAGCAATCTGTCACTCCAGGAAGTAACTTGGATCAGCCGTAAGTGCCCGTAATTGACCAATCAGGTGCCAGTATTCCATTTTGTGACATCATTGCGACCGTGAGAATGCGCAAACCTGCAAGTGTGTGTAGGGTAATTCTTATGAAGATTACTTGGGCAGCCGCGGCATGCTTATGAGTTATACAACTACTTACTTCAGAGTTTTTACCCATTTGATGAAGCTAGGTTAAACATTTTTAAGTTTAAAAGTAGCCATCATAATATACTGCTTATCAATACTATCAAAGGTTTTGCTAAAATCTAAACACATGATAGCTACAAGAAACCACTGATCATGTTTTGAAAGTGAAATATTCTGATGTTGCGAATCCGAATCCCGGATAGGAAGACGGACCCGACCGTCCAACTTACATGTTGCGTTACCAGAACTATAAACGGGTAATGACACCTGCGCCCGCCCGACATGTGATCAAGTTTTTCGCAGGGTTTAAATTTATCACTTGCTCTATATAAGACTATGTAACAAAATACCTTGCGAACAGGGACATGGTGGACCTGGTAGACCTGCCGCACCATCTGCACCATCTGCACCATCTTGACCTGGTTGACCTGCTGCACCTGCGTCACCTGCGTCACCTTGTGGACCTTTGTCACCATCTGCACCTTGTGAACCTGTGGCACCTGTTGCACCTGCGTCACCTGCGTCACCTTGTGGACCTTTGTCACCATCTGCACCTTGTGGACCTGCTGCACCTGTGGCACCTGTGTCACCTTCTGGACCTTTGTCACCATCTGCACCTTGTGGACCTGTGGCACCTGTGGCACCTGTGTTACCTTCTGGACCTTTGTCACCATCTGCACCTTGTGGACCTGTGGCACCTGTGGCACCTGTGTCACCTTCTGGACCTTTGTCACCATCTGCACCTTGTGGACCAGTGGCACCTGTGGCACCTGTGTCACCTTGTGGACCTTTGTCACCATCTGCACCTTGTGGACCTGCTGCACCTGCGTCACCTTGTGGACCTGCGTCACCATCTGCACCTTGTGAACCTGTGGCACCTGTTGCACCTGCATCACCTGCGTCACCTTGTGGACCTTTGTCACCATCTGCACCTTGTGGACCTGCTGCACCTGTGTCACCTTCTGGACCTTTGTCACCATCTGCACCTTGTGGACCTGTGGCACCTGTGGCACCTGTGTCACCTTCTGGACCTTTGTCACCATCTGCACCTTGTGGACCTGCTGCACCTGCGTCACCTTGTGGACCTTTGTCACCATCTGCACCTTGTGAACCTGTGGCACCTGTTGCACCTGCGTCACCTGCGTCACCTTCTGGACCTTTGTCACCATCTGCACCTTGTGGACCTGCTGCACCTGTGGCACCTGTGTCACCTTCTGGACCTTTGTCACCATCTGCACCTTGTAAACCTGTGGCCCCTGTGGCACCTGTGTCACCTTCTGGACCTTTGTCACCATCTGCACCTTGTGGACCTGCTGCACCTGCGTCACCTTGTGGACCTTTGTCACCATCTGCACCTTGTGAACCAGTGGCACCTGTTGCACCTGCGTCACCTGCGTCACCTTGTGGACCTTTGTCACCATCTGCACCTTGTGGACCTGCTGCACCTGTGGCACCTGTGTCACCTTCTGGTCCTTTGTCACCATCTGCACCTTGTGGACCTGTGGCACCTGTGGCACCTGTGTCACCTTCTTGACCTTTGTCACCATCTGCACCTTGTGGACCTGTGGCACCTGTGTCACCTTCTGGACCTTTGTCACCATCTGCACCTTGTAGACCTGTGGCACCTGTGGCACCTGTGTCACCTTCTGGACCTTTGTCACCATCTGCACCTTGTGGACCTGTGGCACCTGTGGCACCTGTGTCACCTTCTGGACCTTTGTCACCATCTGCTCCTTGTGGACCTGTGGCACCTGTGGCACCTGTGTCACCTTCTGGACCTTTGTCACCATCTGCACCTTGTGGACCTGTGGCACCTGTGGCACCTGTGTCACCTTCTGGACCTTTGTCACCATCTGCACCTTGTGGACCTGTGGCACCTGTGGCACCTGTGTCACCTTCTGGACCTTTGTCACCATCTGCACCTTGTGGACCTGTGGCACCTGTGGCACCTGTGTCACCTTCTGGACCTTTGTCACCATCTGCACCTTGTAGACCTGTGGCACCTGTGTCACCTTCTGGACCTTTGTCACCATCTGCACCTTGTGGACCAGTGGCACCTGTGGCACCTGTGTCACCTTCTGGACCTTTGTCACCATCTGCACCTTGTGGACCTGTGGCACCTGTGTCACCTTCTGGACCTTTGTCACCATCTGCACCTTGTGGACCTGTGGCACCTGTGGCACCTGTGTCACCTTCTGGACCTTTGTCACCATCTGCACCTTGTGGACCTGCTGCACCTGCGTCACCTTGTGGACCTTTGTCACCATCTGCACCTTGTGAACCTGTGGCACCTGTTGCACCTGCGTCACCTGCGTCACCTTGTGGACCTTTGTCACCATCTGCACCTTGTAGACCTGCTGCACCTGTGTCACCTTCGGGACCTTTGTCACCATCTGCACCTTGTGGACCTGTGGCACCTGTGGCCCCTGTGTCACCTTCTGGACCTTTGTCACCATCTGCACCTTGTGGACCTGTGGCACCTGTGTCACCTTCTGGACCTTTGTCACCATCTGCACCTTGTGGACCTGTGGCACCTGTGGCACCTGTGTCACCTTCTGGACCTTTGTCACCATCTGCACCTTGTGGACTTGTGGCACCTGTGGCACCTGTGGCACCTTCTGGACCTTTGTCACCATCTGCACCTTGTGGACCTGTGGCACCTGTGGCACCTTTTGGACCTTTGTCACCATCTGCACCTTGTGGACCTGTGGCACCTGTGGCACCTGTGTCACCTTCTGGACCTTTGTCACCATCTGCACCTTGTGGACCTGTGGCACCTGTGGCACCTGTGTCACCTTGTGGACCTTTGTCACCATCTGCACCTTGTGGACCTGTGGCACCTGTGGCACCTGTGTCACCTTCTGGACCTTTGTCACCATCTGCACCTTGTGGACCTGTGGCACCTGTGGCACCTGTGTCACCTTGTGGACCTTTGTCACCATCTGCACCTTGTGGACCTGTGGCACCTGTGGCACCTGTGTCACCTTCTGGACCTTTGTCACCATCTGCACCTTGTGGACCTGTGGCACCTGTGGCACCTGTGTCACCTTCTGGACCTTTGTCACCATCTGCACCTTGTGGACCTGCTGCACCTGCGTCACCTTGTGGACCTTTGTCACCATCTGCACCTTGTGAACCTGTGGCACCTGTTGCACCTGCGTCACCTGCGTCACCTTGTGGACCTTTGTCACCATCTGCACCTTGTGGACCTGCTGCACCTGTGGCACCTGTGTCACCTTCTGGACCTTTGTCACCATCTGCACCTTGTGGACCTGTGGCACCTGTGGCACCTGTGTCACCTTCTGGACCTTTGTCACCATCTGCACCTTGTGGACCTGTGGCACCTTCTGGACCTTTGTCACCATCTGCACCTTGTGGACCTGTGGCACCTGTGGCACCTTCTGGACCTTTGTCACCATCTGCACCTTGTGGACCAGTGGCACCTGTGGCTCCTGTGTCACCTTCTTGACCTTTGTCACCATCTGCACCTTGTGGACCTGTGGCACCTGTGGCACCTGTGTCACCTTGTGGACCTTTGTCACCATCTGCACCTTGTGGACCTGTGGCACCTGTGGCACCTGTGTCACCTTCTGGACCTTTGTCACCATCTGCACCTTGTGGACCTGTGGCACCTGTGTCACCTTGTGGACCTTTGTCACCATCTGCACCTTGTGGACCTGTGGCACCTTTGTCACCTGTGTCACCTTGTGGACCTTTGTCACCATCTGCACCTTGTGGACCTGTGGCACCTGTGGCACCTGTGTCACCTTCTGGACCTTTGTCACCATCTGCACCTTGTGGACCTGTGGCACCTGTGTCACCTTGTGGACCTTTGTCACCATCTGCACCTTGTGGACCTGTGGCACCTGTGGCACCTGTGTCACCTTCTGGACCTTTGTCACCATCTGCACCTTGTGGACCTGTGGCACCTGTGGCACCTGTGTCACCTTGTGGACCTTTGTCACCATCTGCACCTTGTGGACCTGTGGCACCTGTGGCACCTGTGTCACCTTCTGGACCTTTGTCACCATCTGCACCTTGTGGACCTGTGGCACCTGTGTCACCTTGTGGACCTTTGTCACCATCTGCACCTTGTGGACCTGTGGCACCTGTGGCACCTGTGTCACCTTGTGGACCTTTGTCACCATCTGCACCTTGTGGACCTGTGGCACCTGTGGCACCTGTGTCACCTTCTGGACCTTTGTCACCATCTGCACCTTGTGGACCTGTGGCACCTGTGTCACCTTGTGGACCTTTGTCACCATCTGCACCTTGTGGACCTGTGGCACCTGTGGCACCTGTGTCACCTTCTGGACCTTTGTCACCATCTGCACCTTGTGGTCCTGTGGCACCTGTGGCACCTGTGTCACCTTCTGGACCTTTGTCACCATCTGCACCTTGTGGACCTGTGGCACCTGTGGCACCTGTGTCACCTTCTGGACCTTTGTCACCATCTGCACCTTGTGGACCTGTGGCACCTGTGGCACCTGTGTCACCTTCTGGACCTTTGTCACCATCTGCACCTTGTGGACCTGTGGCACCTGTGGCACCTGTGTCACCTTCTGGACCTTTGTCACCATCTGCACCTTGTGGACCTGTGGCACCTGTGGCACCTGTGTCACCTTCTGGACCTTTGTCACCATCTGCACCTTGTGGACCTGTGGCACCTGTGTCACCTTCTGGACCTTTGTCACCATCTGCACCTTGTGGACCTGCTGCACCTGCGTCACCTTGTGGACCTTTGTCACCATCTGCACCTTGTGAACCTGTGGCACCTGTGGAACCTGTTGCACCTGCGTCACCTGCGTCACCTTGTGGACCTTTGTCACCATCTGCACCTTGTGGACCTGCTGCACCTGTGGCACCTGTGTCACCTTCTGGACCTTTGTCACCATCTGCACCTTGTGGACCTGTGGCACCTGTGGCACCTGTGGCACCTGTGTCACCTTCTGGACCTTTGTCACCATCTGCACCTTGTGGACCTGTGGCACCTGTGTCACCTTCTGGACCTTTGTCACCATCTGCACCTTGTGGACCTGTGGCACCTGTGGCACCTGTGTCACCTGTGGCACCTGTGTCACCTTCTGGACCTTTGTCACCATCTGCACCTTGTGGACCTGCTGCACCTGCGTCACCTTGTGGACCTTTGTCACCATCTGCACCTTGTGAACCTGTGGCACCTGTTGCACCTGCGTCACCTTGTGGACCTTTGTCACCATCTGCACCTTGTGGACCTGCTGCACCTGTGTCACCTTCTGGACCTTTGTCACCATCTGCACCTTGTGTACCTGTGGCACCTGTGGCACCTGTGGCACCTGTGTCACCTTCTGGACCTTTGTCACCATCTGCACCTTGTGGACCTGCTGTACCTGCGTCACCTTGTGGACCTTTGTCACCATCTGCACCTTGTGAACCTGTGGCACCTGTGGCACCTGTTGCACCTGCTTCACCTTGTGGACCTTTGTCACCATCTGCACCTTGTGGACCTGCTGCACCTGTGGCACCTGTGTCACCTTCTGGACCTTTGTCACCATCTGCACCTTGTGGACCTGTGGCACCTGTGGCACCTGTGTCACCTTCTGGACCTTTGTCACCATCTGCACCTTGTGGACCTGTGGCACCTGTGTCACCTTCTGGACCTTTGTCACCATCTGCACCTTGTAGACCTGTGGCACCTGTGGCACCTGTGTCACCTTCTGGACCTTTGTCACCATCTGCACCTTGTGGACCTGTGGCACCTGTGTCACCTTCTGGACCTTTGTCACCATCTGCACCTTGTGGACCTGTGGCACCTATGGCACCTGTGTCACCTTCTGGACCTTTGTCACCATCTGCACCTTGTGGACCTGTGGCACCTGTGACACCTGTGTCACCTTCTGGACCTTTGTCACCATCTGCACCTTGTGGACCTGTGGCACCTGTGGCACCTGTGTCACCTTCTGGACCTTTGTCACCATCTGCACCTTGTGGACCTGTGGCACCTGTGGCACCTGTGTCACCTTCTGGACCTTTGTCACCATCTGCACCTTGTGGACCTGTGGCACCTGTGGCACCTGTGTCACCTTCTGGACCTTTGTCACCATCTGCACCTTGTGGACCTGTGGCACCTGTGGCACCTGTGTCACCTTCTGGACCTTTGTCACCATCTGCACCTTGTGGACCTGTGGCACCTGTGTCACCTTGTGGACCTTTGTCACCATCTGCACCTTGTGGACCTGTGGCACCTGTGGCACCTGTGTCACCTTCTGGACCTTTGTCACCATCTGCACCTTGTGGACCTGTGGCACCTGTGGCACCTGTGTCACCTTCTGGACCTTTGTCACCATCTGCACCTTGTGGACCTGTGGCACCTGTGGCACCTGTGTCACCTTCTGGACCTTTGTCACCATCTGCACCTTGTGGACCTGTGGCACCTGTGTCACCTTCTGGACCTTTGTCACCATCTGCACCTTGTGGACCTGTGGCACCTGTGGCACCTGTGTCACCTTGTGGACCTTTGTCACCATCTGCACCTTGTGGACCTGTGGCACCTGTGTCACCTTCTGGACCTTTGTCACCATCTGCACCTTGTGGACCTGTGGCACCTGTGGCACCTGTGTCACCTTGTGGACCTTTGTCACCATCTGCACCTTGTGGACCTGCTGCACCTGTGGCACCTGTGTCACCTTCTGGACCTTTGTCACCATCTGCACCTTGTGGACCTGTGGCACCTGTGGCACCTGTGTCACCTTCTGGACCTTTGTCACCATCTGCACCTTGTGGACCTGTGGCACCTGTGGCACCTGTGTCACCTTCTGGACCTTTGTCACCATCTGCACCTTGTGGACCTGTGGCACCTGTGGCACCTGTGGCACCTTCTGGACCTTTGTCACCATCTGTACCTTTGTCACCATCTGTACCTTGTGGACCTGTGGCACCTGTGGCACCTGTGTCACCTTCTGGACCTTTGTCACCATCTGCACCTTGTGGACCTGTGGCACCTGTATCACCTTGTGGACCTTTGTCACCATCTGCACCTTGTAGACCTGGATCACCTTGTGGACCTTTGTCACCATCTGGACCTGCTGCACCTGCGACGCACTCACATGGTTCTACAACATAGAAAGCAAAGTTTAGAAACACAATTACTTAATATACAAATTGCTTAATATACAGGGTGTCTCAAAAAAGTGTGTTCGAGAACTGTTTAACAAACCTTTTTAATTTGCACAGAATATGCATGCATCTGTTTTGCGGATTTTTTTAGCCAGTATTGATTTGTGCCAGAATTAAATGGATTACCAAACTAAACTTTGCTATTAACTGATAGACTATTTACTATGTTGACAATTATTATAACGTATTGAAACGTAAACCTGTTATTTACTGGTCTGTACAATTGTAGATCTCCATTGTACAAACTAGTAAATGACATAGTTTACGCAAATTACGCTAGTTTTCTTATTTTGCACCGGATTGATTTTATATTTTCAGGATATCATAATAAATAATTGGGCTTTACATTGAGGCTAAATTGGTCATGGTCCAATGATTATTATAAGAATTACACCGTCATGAAACAGAGTCCTAATTTTGAGACACCCTGTACATATATCCTGGGACATTGACTTAGGCCGACATGTACGCATAGTTGTATTTACTTATGACAAAAAGCAAACTTAAATATATTTATACACTACATTTACATTATGTAGACCTACTTATAAACTATATAAAAGATATTTTAAAAAGAAGTACAATTTCGAAATTAAACAACATAAAACGCGAGCCATTTTGAAGAAAAAAACAGCCACGTTGTAAAATAACCCCCGTTTTAGATGCTTAGACAATAAATATATTTCAATAGAAAGTGTTCCAACGGTAATTTGAACATTTGAATAATTACGACAATACTACCTACGAACAATTAGGCCTACATTTATTTTTTGGGTCGGAAGGTTTTTTTTTTTTATTTTTTTTTTTATATTTCAGATTTCAAAGAATAACCAAATCACACTGGAATACACTGAGGTTTATATTAATCTAACTAAATTTTAATATTAATAAGACAAAGTCTGGTGGCATTGATAAATATTTCAAAGGGGGGGGTCACATAGGGGTCAATTTAGGTCATTTAGGTGACGAATTTATAATTTCTAAAAATAAAAAATAAATGATAAAAAAATGTTGTTTTTTGTGTGATTTTATTCAGATTTCAAAGAAAGACAAAAATCACACTGAAATACACTGAGGTTTATAATTACATTTTGATATAATACAAAAGACACAAGTCTGGTGGTACGGATAACTATTTTAGAGTGGAGGTCACATAGGGGTCAATTGAGGTCATTTAGCTGACGAATTTGTAATTTCTAAAAAACAAATTCAAACATAAAAAAGCGACTGAGTTTTCCTGATTTTTACGGTCGGTCAGAGGAGGGCATTCCAACATTTCTTTTAGGCCTTTGTTAATCAACACTACAATATGAGCGAAAACCGAGCCAACATTATAATTTACTGACTATATGTAAATAAGCATTTTTCCCATCTTCAATTTTTGTATATTTTCGATATATAAGTCGTTTGGAATGTGTGTGAGAAGCAAGAATTGTCCCTTTACTATTTTATCATCTTACAGTCTTACTCAACAACAAATTCTATTACGCGATATGTTTACTAGTTCACTTCAAAACCTTCTCCGAGTTCATCCAAGTTCAAACCACCTGATAATTTGTCGTGCGTATTTGAATATAAATAAAAGCATCAGCCAATCACGTCCCAATTGGGGTTATCACAATTGGTGCTGATTGGCGAAAATACTGATACCCCTTCCGACATTTGTCGAAAGGAATCCACGTGGGGTCAAAACAACTCACCTCACTCTCTAAAATAATTTTCAATACGATCGGGCTGAAATACCATGGAGAACCAGCAATCTATCTACAGCGTGTATCAAAAAGAACGCAACACTTTTTGTCGAGAGCTGTACGGTCACAGTAAAAAACAAATCACTTTAAAACTTATATATTCTGTTAGGTCTACTTATCTCATAGTCAATTTACAATGATATCGAGTATTTATTCGCTGAGATATTAAAGGTATAAGTAGAAAAGTGCAAAACACGTTTTACATCGTTCGTTCTAAAGACATGGATTTTCCTGTCCGATTAGTGTTATGGGTTAACAGTTTAATAACTATGTAACCTTAATGTCTGGAATGGTTTATCTTAATTTCCTTTGTTTGAGTAAGGTGGTACATAAATCATTGAATCGTGTAATCTGATAATCATTCGACCATTTGAATACGTCAATCACCCGTTTTAAGTTCTGAACCACCGATTGCTATGATCGCCTCATAATGTCTATGGTACGTTCTTTCATAAATTAAAGTTCATAATCAATGCATCTTAAAACAAGGTCAGCATTTTGAGGGTCGAGCAGGGAACAGACTAACAATGACTAATTCATACAAGACAATTACTACTACCTTCACTGGACTATTCCATTTGTTTATCTTTTGAATAATGTGCCATACCGTTTTATTTATGACATTGACGAGAGAAAAAGAGAGAGGATTTGCAAACAGACTGTGTAATCTGGATTTTCAAGTTGTTTCATTAACTATCAACTAATTTATTGCCAGATTTAATTAATATTGATATGATACTGTAATAGCAAGACATTTGATATACCTTTAACATGACATTTTCTTCTCAGAATGATGAGTTTGATTCCAGTCATAAAGTACAATGGGTTATGTCTTGCTAATATTCACCTGACAAGAAAATCATACAGGATAAATGATGTAAAACGTGTTTTGCACTTGTCTACGTTTATCATTGATATCTCAGCGAATCAATAATCGATATCGCTGTAATTTGACTATGTGATAGCCAATAAGTACACCTAACAGAATATATAAATTTTAGAGTGATTTGTGACTTGCCATAATCGGAAAGCTCGCGACAAAAAGTGTTGCGTTTTTTTTGATACACCCTGTATATCTATATTACAATTCACGTAAGCCATCCTAAACCCTAAAATCACACTGTCCCAAGACCGCTTGCGCTACCCTCGGAACCGAAATAATCCTCTGCACTTCCCCCAACGGATTTAAAGTCGGTATAAATATTTAAAAGTTTGTTCATTAATCATTATTTACTAATTAAAACCCTCATGGCTGACGAAATCTTATTAGTTTTTGCGTAGTTTTGTATTTTAGACCAAAAGTTACCCCGAACCAGGGTAGGCCTATACGATGTGAAGCAAAAGGTATTTCTTTTTTCTTTGACAGTCAATTGCGTGTCTGCCTAGATGGCCCGATCGATTAGCGGGTTGCAGACGGATGTTTACCAATCCAGATACCGTGTATTATACACTACAGTGAGATCGCATCTCGAGGATCGAATCTCACTGGTGCCGCTTTTTCTATTGTCTTTATTTTTCATATATGTCATGATTTAGGACACGTTATTTTCCGTAGCCGCGCGTGTAAAAACCCACACTTTTAACAATCTTGAAAATGCCGCTGTCTTGATTTAGGCCGACATTCAACATTAATACTAAATTATATGATTTAAAAAACTGATACACCTTCAATCCAACTTCGCACCTTTTAACATTTTCGGTTGTCACCTTTTATTCAAATCCGAACATATCCATTAAATGACCCGTATTTTCCGCACTTTTCACGGACAAGAAAAAAAGAACACACCTTCATTGAAACAAACCACGCACTTTTGATAATTTTACGCATAGCTTAATTACACCATCCTTATTTCATTTTCACTTATTCAAAATCGAACATCTCCGTATAATAACCCGCATTTTCACCAGTTTCCGAATTTTTCACTGACCAGAAAAAAAAGAACACACCTTCATTGAAACAAACCACGCACTTTTGATAATTTTACGCATAGCTTAATTTCACCATCCTTATTTCATTTTCACTTATTCAAAATCGAACATCTCCGTATAATAACCCGCATTTTCACCAGTTTCCGAATTTTTCACTGACCAGAAAAAAAAGAACACACCTTCATTGAAACAAACCACGCACTTTTGATAATTTTACGCATAGCTTAATTTCACCATCCTTATTTCATTTTCATTTATTCAAAATCGAACATCTCGGTAAAATAACCCGCATTTTTCACCAGTTTCCGCACTTTTCACTGACCAGAAAAAAAGAACACACCTTCATTTAAACAAACCACGCACTTTGGATAATTTTACGCATAGCTCAATTTCACCATCCTTATTTCATTTTCATTTATTCAAAATCGAACATCTCCTTAAAATAACCCGCATTTTTCACCAGTTTCCGCACTTTTCACTGACCAGAAAAAAGAACACGCCTTCATTGAAACAAACCACACACTTTTGATAATTTTACGCATAGCTTAATTTCATCATTCTTATTTTTTATTTATTTATTCAAACCCGAACATATATCTCCATAAAATAACCCGCATTTTTCACCAGTTTCCGCACTTTTCACTGACCAGAAAAAACCCACACCTTCATTGAAACAAACCACGCACTTTTGATAATTTTACGCATAGCTTAATTTCATCATCCTTATTTCATTTTCATTTATTCAAAAATGACCATATCCGTAAAATGACCCGCTCTTTTAACCAGTTTTCGCATTTTTGACTGACCAGTAGGACAAAAATAACACACCTTTATTGAAACCACGCACTTTTTACCATTTTACTCGCTGCTTAATTTCATCCTTCTTATTTCATTTTTATTTAATCAAAAACGAGTATCTCCGTAAAATAACCCGAATTTTTCACCAGTTTCCGCACTTTTCACTGACCAGAAAAAAAGGTAACACACCTTCATTGAAACCACGCACTTTTGATGATTTTATGCATAGCTTAATTTCATCATTCTTATTTCATTTTCATTTATTCAAATACGAACATATCCGTAAAATAACCCGCACTTTTCATTGACCAAGAAAAAGGAAAAACAAACCTTCTCATTTTCATTTCATCAAAAACGAGCATCTCCGTAAAATAACCCGATTTTTTTACCATTTTACGCACTATATATATTCATTATTCTTATTTGATTTCTATTTCATCAAAAACCAACATTTCTGTAAAATAACCCGCACTTTTCACTAGTTTCAGCACGAAAAACGAAAATCTCACCTTCTCTCAAACCCCGCACTTTTCACCATTTATCGCACTATTTATTTTCAACATTTTTATATTATTTTCATTTCTTCAAAAACTAATATATCCGTAAAATAACCCGCACTCAAAAACCAACATTTCTGTCAAATAACCCGCACTTTTCAATAGTTTCAGCACTTTTTAACATAATTTACTTGAACTCTGAATTTTTTAAACCACGCATTATTGACCATTTATCGCACTATTTATTTATTAAAATGGTAAAAAGTGCGTGGTTTCAGTACAGTTTTACCATTTTACGCACTGCTGAATTTCATCATTCTAATTTAATTTTCATTTCTTCAAAAACGATTTAAAGGAAGGTGTGATTTTCGTTTTTCTTGGTCAATTAAAAGTGCTGAAACTAGTGAAAAGTGCGGGTTATTTTACAGAAAGGTTGGTTTTTGAAGAAATAGAAATTAAATAAGAATAATGAATATAGATAGTGCGTAAAATGGTAAAAAATTCAGAGTTCAAGTAAATTATGTTAATTTTTCTCGGCCAACATGCGGAATCTGGTCGAAAATGCGGGTTATTTTACGGAAATAAGAATGATGAAATTCAGCAGTGCGTAAACTGGTAAAAAGTACATACGTGGTTTTAATAAAGGGGTGTTACTTTTTTCTAACTGGTCAGTGCAAAGTGCGAAAACTGGTCAAAAGTGCGGGTTATTTTACGGATATATTAGTTTTTGAAGAAATGAAAATAATATAAAAATGTTGAAAATAAATAGTGCGAGAGAAGGTGTGATTTTCGTTTTTCTTGGTCAATTAAAAGTGCGGAAACTAGTGAAAAGTGCGGGTTATTTTATAGAAATGTTGGTTTTTGAAGAATAAAAAATAAATAAAAGCGTTGAAAATAAATAGTGCGATAAATGGTCAATAATGCGTGGTTTAAAGTAAGGTGTGTGTTTTTCTTGGTCAAAATGCGGAATCTGGTCGAAAATGCGGGTTATTTTACGGAGATGTCAAGAAATGAAAATGAAATAAGAATGATGAAATTCAGCAGTGCGAAAACTGGTCAAAAGTGCGGGTTATTTTACGGATATATTAGTTTTTGAAGAAATGAAAATAATATAAAAATGTTGAAAATAAATAGTGCGATAAATGGTCAATAATGCGTGGTTTAAAGGAAGGTGTGATATTCGTTTTTCTTGGTGTTACTTTTTTCTAACTGGTCAGTGCAAAGTGCGAAAACTGGTCAAAAGTGCGGGTTATTATACGGATATATTAGTTTATGAAAAAATGAAAATAATATAAAAATGTTAAAAATAAATAGTGCGATAAATGGTAAATAATGCGTGGTTTAAAGGAAGGTTTTTGTCTTCTTGGTCAATGAAAAATGCGGGAAATAATCAAAAATGATGATTTTATTTATTTATTTATTTGAACATACGCTTTTAAAACAGCGGCACCCGTCTACCCGACGGTGCGTTCATATACAGAAAATCACAAGATTAATACACAATTATATACACAAATTACAAAGTTTTACCATGAGATAGAAACATATTATATACAGACACAAAGTCAATCATACAAAATTGATCTGAAATTATGTCAGGCACACGTGGAAAATGGCACTATACATGTATATACATGAACAAATATATTAATTCAATCGTCATTGTTTGCGCATTTCGTCTCAAATCGTGCCTTCCATGCACGCTTGGAGAAGGACTTACAACATTTGTCAAATACATGATACATAGTACGCCCCTGTTCATATTGCAAATAAGTATTGCAATTATAAAAAATAACTCAAATATCATATTTCAGAGGAAAAAAGGCATTTGTATTAAAGTATAAATTAAATTTCCAATGTTCAATTCATAAAACAACGTCATCGTTGTACAAAAATAAGATACCTGTCATGATTTAGGACAGGGAATTTTCCATAGCCTGATTATTTTACAGAAATATTTTTTTTTTTTTTTTTTTGTTGTTGTTGAAGAAATGAAAATAAAATAAAAGCGTTGAAAATAGATAGTGCGATAAATGGTCAATAATGATGATTATTTTACAGAAATATATATATATATATTTTTTTTTTTAAGAAATGAAAATAAAAGCGAAAAGTGTGGAGTCGCTAAATCTGGACATGACCATTATTTATACTTTCATTGAATATTTTATAATCCTCGTACTTTTGTCACTGCTATGGAAATATCTTCATTTGGGATACAATTACTGTGGATCAACATTTTAAATGCTTTAAGTTCTAATTGTGGGGTTGTTGCGCACGCGGCTATGGAAAATTCCCTGTCCTAAATCATGACAGGTATCTTATTTTTGTACAACGATGACGTTGTTTTATGAATTGAACATTGGAAATTTAATTTATACTTTAATACAAATGCCTTTTTTCCTCTGAAATATGATATTTGAGTTATTTTTTTATAATTGCAATACTAATTTGCAATATGAACAGGGGCGTAACTAGGTAGGCCTATTTCATTTTTATTTATTTTTTGGGGGGGCATGGATGCATGGCCTCTGACTGGGGGGGGGGGGGGGGCATATCCCGGGGCATATCCAGTGAGTGGCGGCGCCAGCATTACAACAACAAAAATGGTGGGAAAAACGTGGTGGGAAATGCGCGCGTAGCGCGCAAAAATGTGTGCCTTTTAATATCAGAATTACCTAAAATTAGCTTAAGGTAGATGTTCCGATTACTGGCCCGATTTTCAACTTGATGTTTTACATGAAAGGTCATCCCTAAAATTGTCGCATTCCAAAGTTTGAGTTGCATTTAAAATCCAATGGTTCTATTTTTAGAAGTACAAGGTCACAGCATTTGCCCATTGAGTTTGACAGTAATTCACCACATTTTAGCCTATAATTTCTAATGGAACATATCTGACCCCTAAGATTTTACAGACATAATGAGAAAAATATGGGGAATCTTCTGATATCAAAATATCCTGATGTGAAGAAAAAAATCATAGCCCAAAATGATCGGAAGATATACCTTTAATTTGGTCTACAAGTAGGTATTTCAGACCATTTTAGAGTTTTTACTTTAAAAGTCAAGCCACTGGTCAAATTAGGGCATGTACTGCACTGTCATGGGTCATTGTATTTTGTCTTATTTCTTTTGGGGGGAGGGCATCAGGGGGGCCATGGTTTCTGACTGGGGAGAAATCACCTACAAATAGCTTTTTGGTCTAAAAGTAGGACCGTATTTCATACCATTTTATAGCTATTTTTTACTTTAAAAGTCAAGCCACTGGGCAAACTAGGGCATGTACTGCACTGTCATGGGTAACATTGTATTTTGTCATATTTCATTTGGGGGCATCAGTGGGGGGGGGGGGGGTTGATTCTGATTGGGGCCTACGCCACTGAATATATATATATATATATATATATATATATATATTTTATTTTTTTCTTCTTCTTTTTTCTTCTCTTTTTATTTTTTTCATCTGCTATGACAAATCAAATATACAAAAAATATATGATAAATATATGATTACAATCAGTTAGAATACACAATGTGTGTGGATAACTGTTAGAGTAACATCGATAAGTAGACTATATTATATCGCATGAATATGGTTATTATGCATAAATACAGGATGACGTACTAAAACATACAATAAATTACAAAATATAATATATTTACATTATACAAAAAGCATGTGGAAACGTCCCATTTTTTTTAGGTAGAGAGTATTCTTAAGAGATTTTTTCCACATGTGTCTTTCAGTGTTATGATATCATGTTGGATATTTTGAAATGACGGTTTTGAACCATTGCACCTATTTCTGTATACAGCAAATTTCGCAATCAACAAGATGTTATTGAGACCAGTATGTTTACTAATGGGGAATTTGTCAAAGAGAATGTCATTATCGCACAGCGAAACCTTAATTTTACATTTACATAGTATCCATTCCTCGAGTTTTCTCCAGATGGTATTAGTAATAGGGCACATACAGAATATATGATAAATTGTTTCCTGGACCTGGTAGCAAAAAGAACATCGATCGTCGCTGGAAACCTTTATCATCTTAAGGAAGCAGTTTGTGCTCAGGATACGCTGAGTTATTCGAAACTGAAACCATCTTAGCTTGATATCCCCAGTACATTTAAATGGCGCGTTGCAGATAGTTTTCCATTTGTTATCGTCGATGTACTGAAGTTTTTGCGACCATTTTAGCTTGGCTTTATTATTGGAATTGGGTAAAAGGATTTTGTAGATACGCCTACAGCCCTTTTTGTCTTTCAATAGAATATTCAATGTTTATTGAATTAAATGGTTTAGCAACCGGCTTAGCATTAGCACCACTGAATATATGAACGACGTTGTATGGGCGGCCATTTGGGTTATTGAATATAGTCTAAAATCGGGGTAAAGAGATATTAATAAATTATAATTTTGTAATGAATACTAATTTCCAATATGAATATTCACTAGCAATATGAATAATTAATCAATTAATTAGCAATATGAATAATCATTAGTAATATGAATGATCCAGATTGAACAGAAATTATCCTGGTTGAACCGAGATGATCCAAGATAGAGTATCCCAAATTAATCATGAATATTCATATTACCAATTACAAGACTATATTCAATAAATCTAATTTATACTGTACAGATGCTTTTTCCCCTCTGAAATATGATATTGCGACACAACAGTATTTTGCAAATTAGGGCATGTAGGCTATTGCACTGTCATGGGGAACATTGTATTTTGTCATATTTCATTTGGGGCCATCGGGGGGGGGGGGGGGGGGGCATGGTTTCTAACAGGGGGGCTACGTCACTGAATATATGAACGACGTTGTATGGGCGGCCATTGGGTTAAAGTATTGATAGTCTAAATCGGGGTAAAGAGATATTAATAAATTATAATTTTGTAATGAATACTAATTTGCAATATGAATATTTACTAGCAATATGAATAATTAATTAATTAATTATCAATATGAAATATAATTAGCAATATGAATATTAATTAGCAATATTAATGATCCAGATTGTACTGAAATGATCCTGGTTGAACCGAGATGATCCAAGAGAATCCCAAATTAATCATGAATATTCAAATTATCATAATTTATTCATCTCTTACAAATTACAAGACTATATTCAATAAATCTAATGATACGGTGCAGATGCATTTTCCCCTCTGTAATACTAGTATGATATTTGAATTAATTGCAATTTAATATTAGAGAAATGTACGGCTTTTCACAAGAAGCACGGCGCGGCGACAAAAAAAATCTCTGTTTTTTTACTATTTTAATATTACTAGCGGCGTACCCTCGCTACGCTCGGGTCCCCGCTAGATGATTATGCCACCACCTACCTCTGAAACCACATAAACCCCTACAACACCCACCAAACCAGGTTGATTTATAACCATATCCCTTCTAAAGGCATTATAACCCCCCTACAACACCCCCAACCCCAATCAGGTTGATTTATAACCATATCCCTCCTAAACCATTTACCGCGGCTACTGTATTAACCCCTACTTCTCAAACCGCACAAGTTAACCCTCCGACGGTACTTTTAAAACCACATAAACCCCCTACAATCGCCCCCACACACTGCAACTACACCAACCAGGTGGATTTATAATCATAACCCTCCCTAACCATTTCCCGCGGCTACTTCATTACTCTTAATCCTATTACAAAACATTTACCGTGGTTTACCCCCCCCCCCCCCCCCCCCCCCCCCCCCCCCATGCACACACCCAAACCAATTTGATTTATAATCACAACCCTCCCTAAACCATTTCCCGTGGCTAATTCATTAACCCTCGGTCCCTTAGATTGTTTGGCATGCCAACTTAAGTAAAGAAATCAGGTTGTTTCATTTCATTAACCCCGCAAACGCTATCCATTATTATAGGCCTATCCTAAATCACTTCCCGTGCGTTTTTACACCACCCGCCCTCCCCCTCCCTCCCCCTCCCTCCCCTCCCCTCCCTCCCCAACATGACACCAAATACCCTACCAACACACAGTGACTGTACAGGCTTCACGCCATGTGTAGGAGTGCGTGTGCCGCGCGCGGCAGTGAGCCCTTGCGCAAACATGCACGCGACGTGTTACCACGGTATGATTACGCGGTAGTACGCGCAACGCACAATCTTGTTCAATTCTAGTGGCATTTATGAGGCAAATCTGAGCTGTTTTTTGTTGTTTTTGGAGCCAATTGTTAACCAATTTTACCGTAATAAACTTTAACACCCTTCCCGTTATTTCCTCTATCTTTCATGCAAATTAGGCGCCACTTTGATCACAACTAACGGAGAAATAAGGATAACAAACACACAACACCCCAACAAACATACACACCGTTTCCAGATTTATAGTAAGATACATACTGGTGTTCTACAAGTATGTTTCGGTGTGTTTTCCTCGGTTTCAGTGTGTTTTCCTGGTCCATGTTCAGGTATAGTAATAATAGATCTTTTCCACATGGCGCCCTCTGCCGTCATTTTTAACCCCCTAAAGCATATCATTTTACAGTTCTATTTATGCCAATAAAACGGGAATACCAGCCAAGTTGAGCTTTACTAGCAGTAATTACCCCATACTCGATATCAAACGATTGGTGTATATTTTGCCGTTTCTGGGTACACCTTGTATAATACTGTCATTTTTACCATGTAATTTCAGTACTATAAACATCAAGGTCTCTGGGCACTGAAAATTGACAAGAATCAGCATTATAAATCAAGCGCCAATATTAACATTGTTAACTCATATAAAGGGGTCAAAAAAGTAAGTCCCCCCTAAAATTAGATTACTTTTGTTTATATAACTTCAAACACAAATAGACGTTTCGAAAAGTTGAAACGATTATGAAAAGATAAAACGCTTGGCTACTATTTTCGATATCAGGTTTACTTTTCTCAAAACAGTCACATTTCCCCAAAATGATGCTTTCAGAAAAAGTGGCACTTGGTCCATACCAGTCAATTTAAAAACTCTCTCTCGTGATTTTTTTGTCTGAAAACTAAACCAAGTTTGTTTGCATAACTCCGCACAGGATTGATCGTTTTGAGAAATTTAAAAACTTGTGAAAAGAAAAAGTGCTTGGCTTTTCACAGAAAGTTTCTCTTGTTCAATATCATGTTTACTTTTCCAAAATTGTCTATTTCCCCAAAACGATGTTCTCAGAAACTGTGGCAATTTTAGGGGGGGGGGGGGGGGGGGGGGGGGGAGACTTACTTTTTTGACCCCTTTATCTTAATGCATACCATAACCTTGTCTTTCAAATTTCCCGCCATTGTAACATTTAATTCGCTAACCAGTGTCCTGAGATCACGGTATTCACAGTGCTGAAATGTAATGATAAAATGACCTACGTGTTCGAAATCTTCTGTGAGAAAAGAGTAAGACTTACAGTTTTAAAGTATCATAAGTTTATTTTACTGACACGTGTCACGGTTCAGAGATTTTCAATGGTTGCAGGTATTTATTTAATGCCCCTCGTAGGTATTTGATGCCAGAGAACTGCCATAAATAATGAAAACCAATAAGTTGAAGGCTTCATGGCGGAAAATATATGACGTTGATAGTCTTTAGAAATACGCCTTACATGTACGAGTATGGCAGGCCCAATGTCCAGTAACTCGAAAAACCAAGTTTTTCGACGAAAAAATTGGTTTATCGATTGAAAATCCAAGTTTTTCGACAGCTAGGCGAAAAACTTGTTTTTTCAAATGAAAAACCAAGATTATCGATTTGAAAAACCAAGATTTTCAGTTGGCTGGAGAAAATCTTGGTTTTTCGATTGAAAAAACAAGTTTTTCAACGCGGAACGTAAAATAATTAGATAAACTTGGTTTATCAAAATG
>JAYJML010000271.1:0-53000 GCA_035610835.1 Ophiura sarsii | reverse complement strand
TATAACAACTTCTTTTTTATGAAAAGAAAGAACACATTCAATCTTTACAATGCCTTCCTTCATAATAATCTTTTATCCTGGAAAGAAATCCAGGAACATTTCTACTGGAAATATTATCAATAAAAAGGTTTTAAGGCAAACGGCTCTCATTGTGTTGATAGATCTTTTGTATTGGTGTGTTGGTGATAGTTAAATGCAAAACCACTAATCCACTATGTGACAGTGACATAACTTTACAGGTACTTTTGCGTTCACTTATGTTGCTTCTTTCGTACTACACATGTTTATACGCCAGTGCCTGTCATAGGCAAGGTCATTTGTGCACTGCAATTAATTATTGCCAAATTGATGTCACTGTCTGGTGGAAGGGAAATGGGGTATAAATATCTAAAATTGCAAATTGTCAGAGAGCTCTGCTGGTAGCTTGGGGTATAAAATATTTAAAATAGCAAAGTGTCAGAGAGAGCTCTGCTGGTAGCTTTAAAGAGCATATTTTAGATGAAAACGCTTGGCACACAGTTGCCCTTTTTCAATAGCATGTTTAGCTCCCGAAAAGTGGCGCTTTTCATTGATGCAGGGAAGTTTTAGACATGAAATGGTGGACACTATTGGCTATTCATTTCAAATAATGAGCCACCAATGAAACAAGACATTCTTTTTTTATTGGCAATAAAGATACTTGAATTCAATTTAATAAGGCACTGGTGAGTCATTTTTAAAACTTTTGTTGTATAGGTAGGATCTTGAAAAGTGCCATTTTTCTGAAAACATCATTTGTGAAAATGAGACTATTTAGGGACCGTTCATTATTTATGGTGGAGGGGGGGGGGGGGAACTATAGGGGGGTCATGTAACTTTCATATGTTGAAATAGGGGGGTTATGTAACTTTTTATTCTTGAACAGGGGGGTTGTGTAAATTTGTTTAAACTATTAAAGATGGTGGTGATTGGAGTGATTTTGGAGTGCAAATGCCATTTTTTCTGCGCTTCGCGCATATTTTCTTAAAACCTATCGACTTCAAAAACTTTTACTATGAGACGACTTCTGGACAGCACATCGACGATATGGTGGAAAAACATCTATATAATCATCAACGGTCGAGACATTAGAGCCACAGGGTGTATAATGTTACAAAATCCAATATCATGATTTAAAAATGTGATTGATTGCATGCCTTTCACCTCATCTCTGCTTTGCACCAATGCTCACAAAAGTAGAACGTTTCACTGGATTATACGTTTAGTCTGCTCAGAATGTTCTAACTTGTTCGGGTTATAAAGACTCACAAAACCACCCAAAATGTATAAATTTGAAAACAAAATTCCAACTCACTACGCTCGCCATTAGTAATTTCACAAAATAAAAAGGGGCATCATAAAATTATTGGCCGTTCAGATAGGGCACAAACAAAATTTGCCAGCGTATCCATGAACAAAATTCCAAAGGTAAAGACAGCCCCTTAAGTATGTGACAAGTTGATTTTTTCGGGGAGGGGGGGGGGGGGGGTGTAAAAAGTTAGCAGGGGGTCATGTAATTTTCAGTTTCAGCTCTAGGGGGGGGGGGGTAGGTAATTTTAACATACGGGTGTTTCTTCAGTAATGAGACCCCCCTAGGGTCAATTTATGTATGTGGCCATAAAACTTGTTTTAAATTGATTTTCTAGTTCATATTTGGCCAGCACTATTGTTTTAGTAGCAAAGAGATAGCGAGCAAAATTTCAGAATCCTACCTTAATGTTTCATTTTTTTTGTACACAAACCCTATGGGAAATTGTGTGTCAATGTTACAACCGTTAATGTTCGACCGTTATGTGCGTCAAACACCGTTCGACCGTTATGTGCACAGACATTTGTGCGTCAAACATGACCTACTTGATGACCTCCTGAAGCACATATTAATCACAAAGTGGGCTTTCCTTTATTTATGCAATTCATCACATTGAGGCTACCTGAATATTGTAAATTGAATTTGAAATGTTGTCAGGTCTTTGAATTCCATGACATTTTCTGACTTTTTTTTGATAACGGTTGTAACCGTGCGTCAATGTTACAACCGTTAGAAACCACTCTAATTCGGACGATTTCCAGCCTCTGGTGTGAAACAAAAGTTCCTGAATTGTTTTTGTTTCAAGTAATTGATGTCTTTCAACTAAGGAAATAAGCCCAAACCTTATACATGGTCAACTTTTAAATATTCAGCCGTTTGAATATTTTTGACGCACATAACGGTCGAACATTAACGGTTGTAACATTGACACACAATTTCCCATAGGGTTTGTGTACAAAAAAAATGAAACATTAAGGTAGGATTCTGAAATTTTGCTCGCTATCTCTTTGCTACTAAACAATAGTGCTGGCCAAATATGAACTAGAAAATCAATTTAAAACAAGTTTTATGGCCACATACATAAATTGACCCTAGGGGGGTCTCATTACACCCATACGAGTCTCGAATTTGTCCCAACCCCCCCCCCCTCCCTCCACCATAAATAATGAACGGTCCCTTAGCGAAAAGTAAACAATCTTGAAAAAACTTTCTATAGGTAGCCAAGCGTTTCCCCTTTTCATAAATGTTCCCCTTTCTCAAAGCTTTTAATTGTACTGGCATGTAGAGTTATGCAAACAAACATTATCTATTTTTAGGGTTGGGGGCTCCTCACTTCTTTTGAACCCTTTGTTATGTTATCAGATCTATATATGGCAAACTATAGATTTTTGGAATCCTTGAGTTGAGACGAACACTGCAGTTGGTATGCTTTTCGGCTTAATTAAAGCTATTTCAGCTATTTTGAATTCAGTAGGAGACCTCCTTGCACCATGCACTAAAAATGTAGCTAAGTTGGCAGTCCAGGAGCCCAGAAGGTTAAATCAGCTGAGAAGGTACAAAAGGCTTGAAGGTCTGAGTAGGTCAGTTAGAGGCCAAAAGTCAATAATTTGTGTTGCTGCCATGTCCCTGTACAGGGCCCTGGGTGTTACGATATAAGGGGCCAAGAATGTGTTTAATCAGCCTAAGAGGTACATGATGGACAACACTTGTTGGATGATTCCTTAGAGGGTACTTGTAACAACGGTATAACAATGACAGCAACTTTTGCCTGTACGGGGCCCAGTCAGTAGCTTTAAAGGGCCCCCAAATTTGGTTTTAATCAGCCGAAGAGGTACGTACATGGATGAAACTTTTTGCGTTGGAACTATATTACACATTGGGGTATACAAAAATACCAATTACAGCAACTTTTGCCTGTACGGGGCCCCAGACAGTAGCCCCAAAGGGCCCCAACTGATTTATTCAGCCGAAGAGGTACATGGATGAATCTTTTTGATATACCCATGCAAAGACCGTTAACAAAAACAGTTAAATTGTAGCTCCCTATACCTCTTCTTTCTCTTTCTCCATGAAAAGACGATCATAATCCGAACATCTCACATCAATTGTTTCCAACACCTGTATTTACTATTGTGAGACTCATCCTTTACATGTTTACAATAGGCATGTTCAGACGGGCATCAGTGATCGGCGTAAATTTAGACCCTGCAGCCGTCAAAATGACTGACTGGGGAAAAAATTGGGGCAACCTTTTACGGAAATTTTAGAAATCTTGCCCCCCCCTGAAAAAAATCCTAGCTACGCCACTGAAACTGGTGTTGCGCCTTTAATAAGCCGTAACCCATTCAGGAGAGGGGGGGGGGGGGGGGGGGGGGGGGCTGTTTGTACTTTGTATAGCAATAAAGCTAACGGGACAAATAATGACACAATGGTGTGCAGTGCCGGAGGGCGCTAAAAGTGTAGTTTGTACATCATACGCAGGTATAGGGGAGAACGGGGTAAGATGAGCCATTTTTCACATTTTGCCCTATTGTGCAGATATTAAAAGACAGACCTTCAAACTTAGTGTTGCAAGTAAAACTTACTTGGTATAACATAATAATTGAACCAATTGCTATTGTTTATTCATGGGAGATGCTTGAAAAAATTTGGTCAAGTGGCTCAACTTGCCCCGGACCATGGGTAAGTTGAGCCACCAGTGTGGGTAAGTTGAGCCACCACAATAATCAATGGGACATTTGAAATCAGAAAATAAGTTTCAGAAATTTTGGTTTATTCATGGTAAAAGTGAAATATACTCATAATTGTTAATACTTTGATCCAAACTGGAATTTTAAAACAATTCCCCACAATTTTCGTACTAAATTTTGACAAATATTATTTTATCATGGCTATTTCCTATGCTCAACTTACCCCGTGAAAAATGGCTCATCTTACCCCGCGACGGTCAACTTATGAAAAAATACCACCCCTTCCCTACTGAAGCTTAATGACATTTTCAACATGTTACTAAATTTAAGTGCACATGTCACCCTTTTAGCACACAAAGTTGCACCAATACAATCTATGCACTTCTAAGAAAGAAACCACGTAAACCATTTTTTTCAAAAATTTACTCAGATGTGTCCAAAATAAACTTTCTAGCTCAATTTTCTTACCATGTGTGCGCACGATGCAAGGTTGTCACCAGAGAGGTTTGAGTGATGTCATCTAACAATAGAGGGCAATGTAAAATTAGGAATGTCAATAGTTTCCCTAATACAGGGGGTGGCTCAACTTACCCAGTGGCTCAACTTACCCCGTTCTCCCCTAAGCGGTGGGCAAGGTATTCTATTTGTGCCCACACTGATAAATATTAGCCTCACATGAATTTGCGCCAACTATAGGCCTAACACAGGTCCGTTACGCGTGTGTCGGGTGGCGGCCATCGCGTAGCGGAGTGTTGCGCGGGCCAACGATGGTGCGGCGTGATCGCATCGCTCTTGCGTACATATGGTTAACTCTCATGAAAACAGTGCAAAATGCACTTTTGGATGTCTTTGGTCCATTTCTGTGTTATGCAATGTTTTCTTGCTTGAAAAACTTCTTTTCTAGATAGATCTTGATGTTTTCTACTTGGATATATATACTTTGATATACTTCTGATCGTGTTTTCACTAAAAAAAATTGCCCTCATATACCCCAAATTAGCGAAATTTCCATGTCCGCAGCATAAAAGTATATTTTGTCTTTATTAATTACAATACAAATAGGGCACCATTTTTCTACAAGATATGTCCTAATTTGTAGGGAACATATAGCGATATTCCATGGTTAGAAAAAAAATGCACATCTTTTACGATGTTTACCTGTTTCAATTTCATATAGGCCTATGTTGTCCGAGATAATGATGTTTATTACGTTATACCAGCGACATATTGAGGATCAAAATTGTTCAAAATTAACATTTAAACATTTAAATGTACATATTCTGAATCTAAAAGAACATGGGTGTTGGAAAATAATATTTTCAAAAATCTATAGCAGCATGTCTGACCTTGAGAAGAAATCAAAATGCTGCAAAGCATGCGACCTTGTTAAGGATGTTTATTACGTTGTTCAGATTTCTCCCGAACTATGTATTAAAACACACTTTTTGGTTAAAAACCAATTTGATACATACACATAGACTATGTGGTTACTTGGAACACCCGCTAGCTCTTTCCAGATCGTCTACATGGTACTTTGAGTACGAAAAACGTTTACTACGTTATCGTTTATTACGTTATCGAATAAATCGAAAGAGAGACAGCTGCTCTCTACGACTGTATTAAACAAAGATACGTGACAGGCCCTTTTCGCAGGCATGCATGGAGGACTACTCGTTGAAAGTACAATGCAAAAAAACCACGACGAATGGTAAGAATTCCTCATTTTTTTCTTGTAAGTAATATGAAAATTAAGCCGAATGACAGTTGAAGTCATTATAGATCTCTTAAGCACATTGAAAATGGACCTATGATATCAGAATGGGGTTAATAATGTGCAGAAATGCAGTAGGTATCGTTAACATCTACATTGATTGCTTTGTATATACGTTATAATCCAGCATTAGGCACTGTTGCAGTTGCCAATAACGTAATAAACGGGATAACGTAACCAACCTCATTGTCTATTCTCATGTCAATGTTGGCGTCAATTCTGTAGCTTTCATGATTGAAGTACTTGAGTTTCATACATTGTATCCAATGTTATAATTTTAATATGTGGACTATTCCATCTCAGGACTGAAACCACCTTATAATGGATATCGTAATAAACTTTTCATCATTTGATAAAGATAATTGCATCTTGTTCACAGTGATTCAACATTTATTATGTGTTTATGAATGTTAACTTAGTGTACATACGAGGGGGTATCATAAAGTTTTAGAAAACACCCAGAAGGGAAGGAGCCAGAAACTTCATTTTGTTACGTGATCCTTCAGACATCTTTACTAAGTCCCTGTGCAAAGTTACACATTTTTCCTACTATTTATTACCTGTCCACAGACCGCCATTGTAGAGATCCTCAGATTGACCACCATTGATAGAATTCTCAGATTGCCTCAGATTGTGTTATTCCCAAAACAGCAATAAATAGTTTAAAGTTTTGACAGAAAGGGGTCAAAGGTCATTACAAACAAGCTTGGTGACAATAAACTTATGGGTAATATGGGGTATACACAGATTGACCTATAATGACCCCTACATGACCTTTGACCCTTTCTGTCACACTGAATGGTGTACAGTATCTAAGGGACACACACAGGGGAATTAAAATTAATTATTTCATCATCTGAACCTAAAGTGGACACACTGGTGTACAGTATCTAAGTGACACACACAGGGGAATTAAAAAATTAATTCATCTCCTAAATTTAACGTGGAGACACACTGGTGTACAGTAAGGGACACACACAGGGGAATTAAAATTAATTAATTCATCAACTGAGCTTAACGTGGACACACTGGTATACAGTATCTAATTGACACACACGGGGGAATTAAAATTAATTCATCTCCCAAATTTAATGTGGGACACTGTTGTACAGTATCTAATCCTAAGTGACACACACGGGGGAATTAAAATTAATTCATCTCCTAAATTTAACGTGGAGAGACTGGTGTACAGTATCTAAGTGACACACACGGGGGAATTCAAATTAATTCATCTCCTAAATTCAACGTGGAGACACGTCACTGGTGTACAGAATCTAACTCTATGGGACACACACAGGGGAATTAAAATTAATTGATTCATCATCTGAACTCAACGTGGACACACACTGGTGTACAGTATCTAATTGACACACACGGGGGAATTAAAATTAATTCATCTCCTAATTTAACGTGGAGACACACTGGTGTACAGTATTTAAATAGATACACACAGGGGAATTAAAATTAATTCATCCTCTGAATTTAGCGTGGACACACCCCGGTGTACAGCATCTAAGGGACACACACAGGGGGATTACAATCAAAAATTATCTAAACTCAACGTGGACACACACTGGTGAGCATTATCTAAGGGACACACACAGGGGAATTACCAAAATCCAAGATGGCGGCCCTAACAGAAAACTCAAACAAGTTAGCATGTACACCACTAATGCTAAACAAGCAAGGACTAGCATGGGAAATCAAAAACAAACAAAGGGTACATCATCAATTGACCAACTCCATACCACTTTAGACTTAGACTCAGAAATAAAGTGTGGTATCTGTAATGATGTAATCCTTACAGGCGCAAGCAACGCAACATCAGTGCAATGTGACATATGTAAGACGCACTATCACCAAAAGTGCGGGGGTCTAACTATATAGAACTTTTTGATGTTATTACAAAGTATGGTGCACAAGGGTCACACAAAATCCCATGGCACTGTATGATCTGCAGAAAATTCGCCAAAGCCATGATCGATGAAATGGTCGACATGAAAAGGAAACAAAATAACCTGCAAATTGAAGTCCAAGAAATCAAAAGCCAATTGAGCGAAATGAGAGACCGGGATCTAAATGCAAACCATGATGGGACAAAACTAGAAGATGCAGTGAGAGACGTACTAGAACAGGAAAAGAGAAGACTCAATATAGTAGTCACCAATCTACCAGAAGTGGGCCCCACTAGCACACAACGTACCATCCTAAAAGCAGTCAAAGATCTCTTCCAAGGAAAACTCCATGTAAACTCAAGCGAAATAGAAAAGGCTGACATAATCCCCACAGAAAAACTAAACCTAGTAAAAGTGCAAATGAAAAACAGAGAGGCATGGCGGACTGTGCTCAAAAATGCCAAAAATCTACAAAACGATGAAGTGTACAAGAAGGTATATCTGAACCCAGACCTGACCTACACACAGAGACAAAAAGAAGGAGAACTACGAAGAGAGCTGAGAAATCGTAGAGACAACGGGGAAAAAACTTAAAAATTGCGATGGGGAAAATAGTTACTATCAGTTAGTAAAAGCACACCTCCTAAACAGAGAAACAGTGACACACACAAGCACTAGTACAAGTAAGACACCAAGCACCCACGAACACAAAGTAGTGTACCAAAAGCAGAACTGCACCAGCACAAATGTAAAGAATGCACATGAAGACCAAGACGATGTGAGTCAAGAAGCCCAGAAGGGAAATTACCCCTGCGCAGACAAAACATCACAGCACCCACACATTGGAAGTCATCAAGAAGCTGTTAGGGAAAGACACCCAATTGCAAATGAGACTTCCAAGAGAAAAATAAATCGCACCACAAGTGACGAAAAAGAAAACTTTGATAAAGAAAAATCAACAAAGAGAAATGACGCACATGTATTCAAACACCCAAGGCAGACAAGTCTTAATTGTATGTTTACAAATGCAAGGAGCATAATCAAACAGTGGGATGAATTTGAATGCAGGATTACAAATGAAAATCCGGACATCATAGGAATCGTGGAAACATGGCTAGATGATGACATCAAAGATGCAGAAATCCAATTACCTGGATATAAAATATTCAGAACCGACAGAGAGAGAACAACAGTTAGATGTGGAGGAGCTGCACTTTATATCAAAGCAAACTTCGACGTAGTTCAAAGAGAAGACTTTGAATTCCGAGAATCTGTATGGTGTGAATTATGTAACATTGAAACTAACAAAACACAACCTACGAGTATGAGAAACAATGCCAATCATGACGAATACCAATATGAAACGACCAATGCCAAACGTGACAACGCCAAACGTGACAATGCCAAACGTGACAACGACCAACATGCGACAAAAAACCCTGATAGTGACAAAATCCTGATAGGAGTAGTGTACAAAAGTCAAGCAACGACAGACGAAGACATATGCAAAATGTACCGCGACTTGGAAAAAGCAGGTGAAGAAACGGCTACTTTGGTGATGGGCGATTTCAACTTCAGAGACATAAACTGGGAACTACTCCAATCCTCAACGGCACAAGGAGAACAATTCCTTGAAGTAGTCATGGATAATCTGTGGACGCAGCACGTCAAAAAACCAACGCGATTAAAATCTATCCTAGACATTGTGATGACATCAGACCCAAACATGGTTGAGGAACTACAGGTACTGGATAAACTAGGCACAAGTGATCACCATGTCATAAGCTACAAACTAATATGCAGTGTAGAAATAGAACCATCAACCTTCTCAAGAAATTACAACAGAGGTGACTACCCTGCTATGAAAGAGAGTCTGAAACACACAAACTGGAAAGAAAATATTTCGACCTGTGACACACACCAAGCGTGGGATCTACTGCATGACAAATTGAACTCCCCAGTGGAAGAATAAATATGTACCAATGAAAAAGAAAACAACCCAGTCCAAACAGAAATGGATGACTAGAGCAACCATGAAATCAATACGCAGAAAGAAGAAAGCATGGAAAATGTACAAAACATCCGGTCGTGAAGAGGATCTCCAGCGTTATAGATCATGTGAGAAAGCTGCCAAAAAGAAGATCCGGGCCGCTAAATTTAACTTTGAGAAAAAGTTAGCAGATGACATCAAGCAAAACACAAAGGGGTTCTATGCCTATATAAGATCGAAGAGGAAAGTAAAAGACACCGTAGGACCACTGAAAAACGAGGCTGGCGAAATCATCCCTCCAGGGAAAGACACAGCAGAGGAACTTAACAAATTCTTCACCTCAGTGTTTACTGAAGAGATAGGAGAATCACCCCCAGCCAAGACAATGTTCAACTATAACGATGACCTGAAATTGACCAACATCATTGTCACTACAGAAGAGGTCGAAAAACATCTGCAAGAGCTCAACCCTTCAAAAGCTGCAGGTCCAGATGATATGTCACCTAAGTTATTGAAAGAACTAGCTAAAGAACTTGCTGAACCACTAGCACTGATCTTCAATAAGTCACTCCAAGAAGGCCAGGTACCAAACATCTGGAGAACAGCAAATGTCACACCAATCTTCAAAAAAGGACCAAGATCACAAGCTGGGAATTATCGACCGATCAGCCTGACATCTGTTATCTGCAAAACTCTTGAAAAAATCATTCGTGACTATATCACTGACCATCTGGAAACATATCGACTTATCAGAGAAACACAGCATGGGTTCCTGAAAGGAAAATCATGCACAACCAATCTACTACTCCACATGGATATGCTGACCAAATATGCGGCTGAGGACACACCAGTAGATGTCATGTACCTAGATCTGGCCAAAGCTTTTGACAAGGTCTCTCACCGAAGACTCGTTGAAAAAATCAGGGCACATGGAATAGATGGAAACGTAGCAAAATGGATCCAAGCATGGCTGGCAGACAGAACCCAGAGAGTCGTAGTACAAGGAGCTAAATCAGAAGAAAGTAAAGTCCAAAGTTCAGTTGTGCAAGGATCGGTACTAGGCCCTCTATGTTTCCTAGTCTTCATGAACGACTTGGAAGATGATATCGACTCAAAGATAAGCAAATTCGCAGACGACACAAAGCTATCAAGACCGGTACCAACAGATGAAGACATACAAACACTTCAAGACGACCTCAACAAACTGACCGACTGGTCCAAAAAATGGTAAATGACTTTCAACGTCACTAAATGCTCAGTCATGCACATAGGTCACAATGACAACCCTCGCCATGTTTACCAGATGGACAGAAAAGCATTGAACAGCACCAAAGAGGAAAAAGATCTTGGAGTCTGGATACAAGATGACCTGAAAGTTTCCAAACAATGTGCAGAAGCAACAAAAAAGGCAAACCAAACCCTAGGGATGATCAAGCGTACATTCAAATACAAAAGCCGGGATATTGTCATGCTACTCTACAAATCTCTCATCAGACCACATGTAGACTACTGTATTCAAGTATGGAGACCACATCTATCCAAGGACATAAAACTGCTAGAGGGAGTTCAACGAAGGACATCAAAGATTATTCCAGAACTGAAACACATGCCATGATGAAAGACTGAAGAAACTTAACCTCATGACCCTAGAGGACAGAGCAAGGAGAGCAGACTTAATCCAAGTATACAGAATCTTCAATGGCATCGATAACATCAACTCATCAGATCTATTCCAGTTAGCTGATAATACAACAACCAGAGGTCATTCATACAAGCTCCAAAAACAACACAATGAGGGTAGACGCCAGAAAATACACTTTCAGCCAAAGGGTCATCCAAGACTGGAACCACCTGCTAGAGTCAGCTGTGAGCGCACCCACAATTAACACCTTTAAGTCAAATATCATGTCACATTTGGGTTACTAAGGGCGAATAGCCCCCTCACCCTTGCCACACACAACTAATCTATGGTTTGCACAGGCAACCAAGATGAAGAGTGTGGCACTTCAGTAAGTTCAGTAAGTTCAATATAGTTTAGCTCATACAAAACACGCCTGGGAATTAAAGTTAATTGGAGTCATTTTTCTATCCTTGTTAGATACAAAACACGACCGGGAGTTAAAGTTAATTGGAGTCCTTTTTCTATCCTTACCCGCCCCATGAAAAGACCCAGTTTGCGCCACGAACGCGTACGCACCTTACGGTCTGCGCCATTACGTGTGCGCCGACAATCGCGTGCGCCATGTTTTGTTTTGTTTATACGCGAGCGCGTAGCAACAGTTTGTTTTGCTACGTGGGGCGAAGATCCCTGTGCATAGCGATTGTATAGACAGATGGGCAGGAATCTATACCCAAAGGCGTTGAACGGACAGACAGACTCGCCACAAATAGTATTTAGATGATGATACACGCTTATCATCAATTTTCACTTGCCGAATACTTGAATGTCTTCGACATTGAATGTTCAGATAATTTTATGATAATTTGGGGAATGTCAATATCACAGATGTGATCTTTTTCCTGGTACGAATTTTTAATTTCCCGGACGTGACGACACACATTTTCCAGTCTGATAGGGACACTTTTTCCAATGCCTTCATCAACATATTTTATTTTTAATGTCATTGATGTTGATATTTTGGTTGTGCTTTGCAACATGATGTTTAATTTGAGGCCATATTAGTTCTTCCGGGTTAAATCACAATGAGGCCAAACATTTTGGCCATTTCGTCTATCTTATACCTTTGAAATAAATCGTACATGTGAGATTCGCTGCACCATGAATTCGGTCATTCGGTGTGTTGACTTTTCTCCCGTTGATTTTTATTTACATAAATCCTTATAGCTAACAATATACAAAGGAAATGGGAGGAGTAGTTTTTTGAGATCCACAAAATTGGATCCAATTTTGCGGAATTGATGACACTTTTTATGGTGCAAGGTTTGTGCCATGTATAGGGAGAGGGGGACGGAGCAGAACTTTTCACGTGTCTTATATAGAAGAACCGGAGATGTATCTTTAGTGACATTTTAAAACATTTGAGACCCGTGCCGTACGGAAGGGGGGGGGGGGGGGGGCGTAAGTATGCATCAAATTGTTCATGTTTCAAAAGTTCATATCGGTTTTCAAACTTAAAGTTCGTGGCGGGTGAGGTGGGGGGGGGGGGGGGGGACTGATGACGTACTCTGACTTCAAAAAAAAGAGGGAAAAAAAAAGAGTTTTAGCCTAATTTGTAAACAAACAAACAAACAAATAGTGATAAACAAGTGGTATTTGTGTAAAAACATAATCAGAGGTATATTTATAACATACATTGATCAGTTAATTAATCTTTCAATCATTATTACATCATCAAATCGATCATGTTTTTCAAAACATGGCAAATACTATAATACGTTCAATGCCACGCGCTCCTTCTTAACACTTTCCACGCGACGACATTCCAAAATTGCACAAAATGTTTCAAAAATGTCAAAATTGTTCAATTACAATACCATTATTTGAAATTACCATCAGAATTACAAAAAAATGTCGGGTGAAAATTTAAATTGGCGACTATTTTGGGGGCTTTTCTCCGTTTGTACATTCAATACATGTGAGATTCGCTGCACCATGAATTCGGTCATTCGGTGTGTTGACTTTTCTCCCGTTGGTTTTTATTTACATAAATCTTTATAGCTAACAATATACAAAGCCAAAGAATCAAGAACAGAAGGATCTATAATTTTACTACCTAAAGGAAACAAACCCAGGAAATTCATTCGGAATTGGCGCCCAATATCTCTATTAAATGTATCGTATAAAATTGGTTCCGCCTCGATTGCAAATAGAATTAAAAACATGCTACCGTTTGTTATACACGAAGACCAGACAGGTTTTGTACCGGGTCGCTATATTGGTGAAAATATTAGGTTAATATATGATCTAATGCATTATGCAGAACTAAGAAATATACCAGGAATGCTCCTGCTTATTGATTTTGAAAAAGCATTCGACACAATATCCCATGATTTTATCCTGCGAAAATTTTTCAATTTCGGACCTGATATCATACAATGGTTCTCTTCTTTTTATAGTAATGCTTCTTCATCGGTTATCATAAATGGCCATATATCAAAGTCTTTTTCCATCAACAGAGGTTGCAGACAGGGCGATAGTCTCTCTCCGTATCTCTTTGTTCTTTGTGTGGAAGTGGTAGCAATAATGATTAGAAAAAATGAAAGTATTAAAGGATTTCAGATTGATGATAGTGTTTATAAATTAACACAATATGCAGATGACACAACTGTAATTCTGGATGGGTCAAAACAATCACTAGAACATGTAATAAGTACTTTAGATACATTTCGACATATGTGTGGTTTAAAGATTAACAAACAAAAAACATCAGCAGTATGGATTGGTAGCAACAGAACCAATATAGAACAGATTTGTCCAAATCTAAACTTAGATTGGAAATTAAACGGTGTTTTCGAAATGTTGGGTGTAAAGTTTAGTACAAACCTTAAAGATATGGTTAATATGAACTATACACAAGCCTTAGATTCTATTAAAAACGTTATTACTATGTGGTCGAAACGCTTCCTGACAGTGTATGGAAGAGTAACCGTGGTTAAATGTTTCATGTTATCAAAATTTAACTATATCGGTCAAATGCTTCCAAACCCTTCAGATGAATTTCTGCGAGAAGTAAATGAGTATATATTCAAATTCATATGGAATGGAAAACCTGACAGAATAAAACGTAGTCAAATGATACAGGAATATCATTTTGGAGGAGTAAAAGTTCCTCATATTATTTGCCACCTGAAAGCTTTAAAAATAAGCTGGCTAAGACGTATTGAGCTAGGTGATCAAAAATGGATTAAACTTTTTCACCTATTATCCAACTTGAATAAAAATGACGTCTATGAATTTGGAGAAAATAGATGGAAAAAAATAAAGAATCAAATAAAAAATAAGTTTTGGTATGATGTATTATATGCATGGGCTAATGTTATTCACAACCAGATGTGTGACCCAAATTTGGATTATAACTCCATAGCAAGGAATTACCTATGGTGGAATGATAAAATAACGGTTGGTAATCAATCTGTAAGATATAAACATTGGTATGTTAAAGGCGTAGTGTTCATAAATGATCTGTTGAAAAGTAATGGTAAATTTCTTTCTTTCCGTGAATTTTGTAACAAATATCATATACGCTCAAATATTATCGAATACTCTGGTATTGTGAATTCAATCAAAAGTAAATGGCCTTGTATTGGCAGAGGCAGAGCAAAAGTCCTGGAACCCTTTACACCTATGGCGTATGACCTGCTCTTAGGAGCGAAGAAAGGTTGTAAACCGTTCTATAAACTATTGCTAAAGAATGTTAAGACATCTTGTAACAGTCCGTTGAAATGGCAACACGAACTATGAGTTTCAATCAACATAAAGGAATGGCAACGAATATGCTATCGACCAATGCAAATTACAAAAGATGCAAAACTTCATTGGTTCCAGTACAGAATACTAAACAACATATTGGGCACAAACCGTTTGCTTTATAAAATGAAAATAAAAGATAATGATCACTGCAGCTTCTGCAACTCCAAAACAGAAACTATTTTTCACTTGCTATACCAATGTGATATTGTTACAAGTTTCTGGAAACAAATCCAACTATATATTAGATGTATATTAGCCCCAACTCTAAGAAATATCAATATAACGCCTCTAATGGTTATTTTAGGCACACAGAAAGATGACGCTCTTGACCTTGTACTGTTATTAGCTAATTTCCATATATATAGGGCGAGAGTACAAAATACAAAACCAAACGTAATAACTTTTAAACATGAAATTCTTTTCCATCTTAAGGCCGAAAAATCTGTAGCAATAAGCAATAATAGTCTTAATCAATATGATAACAAATGGGCTAACTGGAATCGTCTATTTGTTTGAATAGGAATGAAAAATATGATTGTGTATATAGTTGGATTTTGATTTTGATTTTGTTTCGTTTTGTTTCTTTTTCGTTTTGTTTATTTAATATATTGATGTGGAGTTGTTCACACCTTGCTTTGACTGTGTTTTTCAGGTACACTTGCAAACGTGTGCGGTGCACACACTATGTATATATATATATAAACATGTAAAATAATGTATAATATGTATATGCTGTAAAGAGAAGTGATGAGATGTTGTCAATAAAAAAATCACCTCTTGCTTGGGGGAAGAAAAAAAAAATTAAAAAAAAATTAAAAAAAAAAAAAAAAGCTTGGAAACTAAAAAAACAAAACAAAAACCCCCCCCCAATATACAAAGGAAATGGGAGGAGTAGTTTTTTGAGATATGCCACAAAATTGGATCCAATTTTGCGGAATTGATGACACTTCTTACGGTGCAAGGTTTGTGCCATGTAAAGCTCCAGTTTAGTCTTGAGTGCCTCTTTCTATAAGTAAGACACCAAACTATATATTTGGCCTAATCTGAGTATTCTTCTGCTGAGCTTTTATCTTTCAGAAAGATGTATTGAACATGTTTATACGTCCTCTCAAGATAAGTAACTGACCAGGTAATAAATATACTCTTAACTCCAACACTATAGCTCCAACGTAAATTTTTTTTAATTTTATGAAAGTTGTTAAGAAAATACTCCTCTTTAATTTGAGATATTGTTCACGAAGATTGGTTAATAATTAAAATCACAAAATGTTCACACTTGGGTTTTGAACACGCAGGACAGCGTGATATGTATGTGTATGGGCTGCATTGATCAATTGAAGCATCCCCAATCAGGGATACTATTAATTTTGGGATAGGAAAGTCCTATACTAACGTACGTAGCGAAAACGGTCCCTTTTGCATATTTACATAAATTATGGTAATCATCGGAATGTGTCGGTGACCGGCGTTTAACGCGTTTAACAATGTTTAACCAGGTTTAAAGGGGCGTGTACATCTCAAGTGTTTGTCCTGGACAAAAATCACATGACTCCCTACGTATCTGAGTCTCCGTGTTTCCATGTAATAATACCCATGGTGCAATAGATTTGCCGCGCCGAATTCCAATCGAAAAAACGTAATGGCCAACATTTTATGTACGAACGAAATACTAAGGTGTCTAGAATCGTTTCGAAAAGTAGTGTTATGCATTATAATGAAATCAGAATTACAATCTCCTTCAGCATATAATCAACTTTTGAGCGATAATCCTATGTTAAAAACGCACAACAATCGAAATATAAAGCATTTTAGCCCGCATTTTTGCCCCGATTCATGTGATATTCGTATTTTGAACTTTATGTATTTTATTTTCTAAATAACCATGTGTAGTCTTCATTAGCTCAGTCGGCAAAGCGCCGGCTTCATAATCATGAGGTCAGTGGTTCGAATCCTAGGATTGTTATACTTTTTTCTGTTTGTTATTTACACTTTATTTTTAGAAATTGACAGGATTGCATATCGTTCGCAATATTTATTGAATGTTGAATGATATTTTTTTCTTCTTTTGCAATTTCACTGCGATAAAGAATACCCTATAAATATATTGTGTTGACTATTCCGTTCAATTGAACTATGGAGACCCTAGCTAGTCTATCAATGAACATGATTTGCAAAGGCCAATTGTTATGTAAATAAGAAGCCAATCGGCTAATATGTCCTTGAATCGATTTTCTTATTTCCTATACGACCGATATTTGTATTTGCTGATTTGCTCCAAACTTTAAAAAAAAAGAGAGTGGTACCTTCAAAAATACGTTACGCGGTTCACGGCTTTCACGGCCTGGTGTGAGCGACTGTATTTTGGCGTGGATTTGATACCGTGCTCAGTGGCGAACCCAGGGGTCCAGGGGCCGGTGCCCCCCTGAAATATCCCCGTCGGTACAGTCAGATGCCAACGTTGAGTGAGTCTATTGTATACGAAGATAATTTATTTTTCCCTTGAAAAGCGGATGTCGATATCGTGCAATTCAATTTATGCCAAAATGTCAGCCTTATACAATGACAACATTAAGGCATTTAAATGTGGTTCAACGTCATGTGACTAGGGGGATATTTCCCGTGGCGCCTGACCCCTGTCTCATTAAAAGCTTTAAATTAATAACCTTCCACGATCATCAATTTATTGCTCTTTACATTGAATCCAAACCTAGCTTGCAGCGACACCGTTTTCACATTTAAAATACAATTTAGAAACTGGGTTCAATTTGGCTACATTTCGTCGAATACTCAATAGTTCACCACTAGTTCATTATTATAGAGAACACATAGACACGTCAGTAAGTAGTTATGGCCGAGCGGTTACGAATATGGACTAGTAATCTAATAGATTCTCCCCTCCTCGGTTCGAATCCTGCTGAATACCTTTTTTTAGAAAAAACGATTTAGTATCTGTGTGTTGGAAAATGGGCGTATATTTTTACCGTAGGTGAATAAAAGTCGTGGCCCTGACCCCTGTCCAAAAATGTATTACAAATAAATATATTTTTGATCAAGTTTAATACGTTAGGAACATTTCTTGTGCATAAAGTTTTTGCTATGACGTCTAAAAATCATCAAAAATACGATGTTTACGATCGCATTGAAAATGCATCTTTATCGACTCAAAGATAGTAACAAAAATCGTGTTTTTTATTAAATCGGAAATGACATCTTACATAAATAGGACTTCCCCTTCAAAATGAGCCTAAGATGATCAAAAATTGATGGAGGCAATCCTTCACAATCGCGAGTTGTAAATGATCCGATTTCTATTTGGTGTTTTTTTTGAAATCTCACTTCACTGGCGGCCGGGGCGAACATAGACGGTATTTTCATGCCTTGACTTCTGACTGGGTAGATTTGCGATTTCTACCAGGCGATTTTTTTCAGCTATTGTTGACAATGTCATCGCTACCCCCACTTTTCAATATTTCAGCTACTGACGAGAAGAAGAAAATTGGGTCATTTTTGCGATTTTTTTGTCGGTACATCATGACTTTCGTAATATTGAATGTGCCCGGTACGCACCTCTGGGTTTACGCACATACGAATGCACACAAGTTCGCACGCATAGAATGAGGTTGACCATAGCATTATGACACTGACTATACGCTACTTGTACGCAATCCTATTTCAAAATAAAAGCAAGGCTCTCCCCTAGTATCAGCGGGCCCAACCGATATTTTAAACCAGCTAATATGCATACAAATAATATAATTTATTAATATGCACCAAACGCATTGTCAGCTATAACTTGAATTTCATTTAATTCAAATTGGTCATTTCAAACGGGAGATATGTGCACTTTTCCAAGGTACCTCTATGAATGCAAAAGTTTAACTCACGCATTTTGAAATGTCAATCAATGGCGTGTTGGTATTCACAATGCCTACAATGGACAATGGGGTATATTTTGAACACTTTCATGTATAAATTCAAGTATAAAGAAGTAGCTAGTGTACCCATATATGCAATGAAGACATTGGTTAATTTTTAACAAAAGTATTTGTCGTGATTTTCTAAAAACGGGACCTGAATATTTTTACTCACCCTGTATACAAACCAACATCAGATTTGTATTTAGAGAATAAAATATAGTTCTAATACTATATACTGTATACGATGGTCTTATAAATGTAAAGGCTGTACCATGGAGTCGTATATAGCAAAACAGCTAAGAAAACTAAGTTTGATTCTCATTCATATTTAGATTATTGGTTATTTTGGTCTTTAATCAGTTTGTTAGATTTATTTTAACAACAAAAATAATAATCAAACAACATTATTATATAGTGGGTGTGGTTTGAGATGTCAGCAGGCAATTTAATTGGTTTTGGCTGATTTTGAACCGACTCGCTAATGCATTATGAGACAATGTTGTATAGTTTGGGGCGGGGTTTAATTCATTCGAAAAATAATACCTTCAGCGCGTATGATCAACGCGTCATCCAGTGGCGTAGCTGGGATTTTTTTCAGGGGGGGGGGGCAAGATTTCTCAGTCACCAAGTCGTGAATTTCACGTAAGTGTGGGGGTGGGGTGGGGGGGGGGGGGGGGGGGGTGAGGTTCAAAAAATTTCGCACGGTCAAAAAAAATCGCACAGTACATGTACTATTTTGCCTTTTTTGGACTATTTGGGCTGAATATACCAATATATAACCGCCCGCCATCTCGGTCTTTTATCATTATTTTCCGATTTTTCATTTTTTTCATTTTTTTTAGAGGGGCTGGGGGCGGGGGCACAAATGGGTTTTTTCTGTCAGGGGGGGCATTTGCCCCCCCCCCCCCCCCCTGAGCTACGCCACTGGCGTCATCGCGTTAGCGTCCCATACACAAAGTCGCCGCCGTATGCGTTGTGGGTATAACGCAGCGATGACAGGTGCGTGTGTGCTAAATAACGCGATTAATTTGAAGCAGGATGTTGGAAAACAGCTGGATTCGCCGATTTTATAAAGGGGGGAATTTGTTGTTGTTTGTTTAAAATAAATCTAACAAACTGCGTTATTTATGATAAAAGATCAAAATAACTAATAACTAATAAACTAAATATTAGAATGAGAATAAAACATAGTTCTTATAGCTGTTTTGCTATAGACGATGGTCTTATAATGTATAGGCTGTACCATATTTGTGTCGTCGTGTATTGACGCCTGCGGCGACCATACACGACTCCAAATATGGTACAGCCTATACACTATATAAGACCATCGTCTATAGCAAAACAGCTAAGAACTATGTTTTATTCTCTAAACGTACAACAACTTTCCCCCTTTATAAAATCGGCGAATCCATCGAGCTGTTTACCAACTTCTTGCTTCGAATTAATTGCGTTCTTTAGCACACGCGCATATGGCAACGCTGGGTTACACGCACAACGCATACGCCGGCGACTTTGTGTAGGGGGCGCTAACGCAATGATTATGCGCACTGAATGTATCATTATTCAAACGAATCAAGCCCCGCCCTAAATGTCTCATAATATAAACTGCTCACAAAAAGTATCGAAACACTTAGAAATGATCCAATATATAGCGGCTCGAAAGGGTATGCATTAATCGAAGCAAATAACCAAGTGTATAATATTGTTCTGCGTATTTTGACACCTCGATCGATGAGATACGATGTTGCGGAGCGGAGTTATTGTCATTTCGATGGTCGTGGGTCCAGTTTCAAAAGTGACAATCATCCTATAGAAAGAGGTTTGCATTACTGTTTGGAATGATCAATTTCGTGATTTTCAATAGGGATGAGTGTCACTTTGGAAAGTGGACCCACGATCATTGAAATGACAATAACTCCGCCCCGCAACATCGTATCTCAACGATCGAGGTGTCAAAATACGCAGAACAAAATTATGCACTAGGTTATTTGCTTCGATTAATGCATACCCTTTCGAGCCGTTATGTATTGGATCATTTCTAAGTGTTTCGATACTTTTTGTGAGCAGTTTATATTGCGTATCGGATGAAAATCAGCAATAAAACACCAATCACAGTCCAGTGACATCCAAAACCACACCCACTGTAAACATGGTAAAGAATCTACAATATTGCAATGAAATCAAAGTAAAACAAAGTACACCCTAACACATAAAGAAGTTCGTCACACTTAAGTGATGTGTGACGATCCATTTTTACTCTTCAAATTAAAGGATGTTAATGGTTTGAACAACCATAACGAACAACAGTTTATAACAGACGGGAACAATAGCAGACAAGGCATTGAGAGACTATTTATGTTTCTTTCAAACAAGTTTAAAACTTTCCACGCGGCTATTTTAGTTTTACCACACAAAACAGATGTTTCAAAAGCCTTTCCGAAATTTCAAGTAATCTCAAGAATTAGTGAATCAATACAAGGTATATTTGTACTTATTTTAATGTATTTCTTGTGGTGATTCCAAATATGGTGATGGAAATTCAATCATTTTGACATTTTTGAAACATTTTGTTCGGTTCATAGACGCCTGCCGCGTGGAAAGTGTTAACACACACACCCCACCCTTTTGTACTTTGCCAAAGAGGTGAAATAATTCCGATATTCGTGATCGTAACATTTTAATGAAATGGTTATGTCAAAGATGATGAAAAAACCTGGACCTGAATCTCATTGATTTTAATGATGGGCATCGATGGGTAGGCGCAGCCTACTATATCATTTTGGGACAGCCTGTATATGAATAAATGCACCAAATTGGAAATTGGACAATTTGCGCATTTGACATTGAAATGTTCTCTGAATACGTGTCATTTATTTAATGTTAGCATAAAACTGAAGTTTTGTTGACAATTTGTTTTTGCAAAAGCCGCATGAATATAAAAAATGAAATCTGAAAAATTATCAGCACGTGTTTACCATGTTGAATCAATGTGTCTTATTTAAGTTATCATGGTTATGCGATCAAACATTTTAGCTCATATGGCCATGGGGCCTCAGATATTTTTTTTAACTTGTTGAATTATTTCACTGAAGTTTAAAAGGGTATCAAAAGAACGTGTTTAGATATATAGATAGATGGATATATTAAAGGTAGATGACCCGATCATATTCCGATTTTCAACTTGAAGTTTTCTATTCTACATGAAAGGTCATCCTTAAAAAAGTCGTGTTCCAAAGTTTGAGTTGCATAGCTCTAATGGTTCTTATTTTACACGCACAAGATGCTGTGAACTGTACCCATTGAGTAGTACACAAACTATATCGGTGGTATACCACCATTCGCGGTAATTCGACGTTATTTCATCGATTTCTCCGTAATTATACCGATTTAGGCCGTCAAATTTCAGTATGATGATGAGAAAAATACGAGCTTTCATATGATATGAAAATCTCCGTATGTTTGAAATAATTCTGTGTTACGAAAATGTGATCGGGTCATCTACCTTTAATGATCATATATAAACATAGGAGCTGCGTAGGTTCGATTAAAATAGATAATAATGTCCAGAGAATACGTATAATATGGTTCAAACCTCATGATTTTATTAAAATTCCTAATATATTAATATATTAATATGGATATATTAATGGATAGATATATTGGTTCAAACGGTCTTTGTATAATTATATAAACAAAACAATAAATGAGCATTTTTAGATGGTTTCAGCTTATTTTACAACTTATAGAGCCACTTTTTGGCGCATCTGTTACGTCGGTAGCCTCAATTATGTTGAGATTTGACATAAAACTATAGTCGGCATACCCACTTATTTAGTCCAGGCCCGTAAGAAGGGGGGGGGGGGGGGGGGGGGGGGGGGGGCGATGGTGGCGATCGCCCCCCCCCCTTTGAAAATCTTCCCCGTACACAGATGAAAAAAATTCGCGCGCTACGCGCGCATTTGTCTTCCCAAAATGCAATATTCTTTGCTACAACAACCTTGTTTAGAGCCAACATGTACCTCGATCGTGCACAAAATAGGTGCAAATTCGAAAATTTTCGCGCGCTACACGCGCATAATTGACTTGAAAACGCCCCCCCCCCCTTTGAAAAAAGTGTCTTACGGCCCTGTAGTCTCACAGTAGTGGCACAATACAAATATTGGGTTATGATGTGCTCAGGACCGGGAGTCAAGACGAGAGAGATTTAGGACAGCGGACAGCATTTTATAATTGCGCTCTTGCAGCGATGAGCATGATGAGTTCAGCACGGTATCAAATCTACGCCAAAATACTGTCGCCCATACCAGGCCGCGTAAGCCGTGAACTGCGTAATGTATTTTTGAAGATACAACTCTCTTTTTTGAAGATTGGAGCAAATTACAAATATCTGTGTTGAAGGAACTAAAAAATCGATTCAAGGATATAAGCCGACTGGCTTCTTATTTACATAACAATTGGTCTTTGCAGACCATGTCCATTATAGACGTGCTAGGGACTCCATAGTTCATATGGTTCAATCAACACAATTATATTTACAGGACATGCTTTATCGTAGTGAAATTGCAAATGAAAAAAGTATTATTCAACATTCAATAAAATAGCGAACGATTATAAGCAATCCTGTTATTAAAAAAAAAGAAGAGTGTAATAAGAAAAAGAAAAAGACATTTACAAGATTCGAACCACTGACCTCATGATTGTGAAGCCAGCGCTCTACCATTTGAGCTAATGAAAACTATGCATAAAACAGTTTTTTATAAAATTAGATAGAGTTTAAAATACAAATATCACTGAAATCGGAGGGTAAAATGCTTTATATTTCGATTGTTGTGCGTTTTTATCAAAGGTTATCGCCCAAAAGTTGATTATATGCTGAAGGAGATTGTAATTCTGATTTCATTATTATGCATTGCACTTCTTTTTGAAACTATTCTAGACACAGTTCGTTCGTACAATAATTTCAACATTACGTTTTGTCGATTAAAATTCGCGGCAAATCTATTGCACCATGGGTATTATTACATGGGAATACGGAGACTCAGATACGTAGGGAGTCATGTGATTTTTGTCCAGGACAAACACTTGAGATGTACACGCCCCTTTAACGTAATGTTTGGTCGGCATAGGTTTGAGGGCGCTACAGACGACGGTGGCCACGCGAAACATAAATGTTGAATACGTAATGAATAACACGTAATCGCGAATGTTAATCTTATCATTTTGACAAATTCATCATAATTAGAAGAATTGTCATCGTTAACCGGGCGATGACTGTTAAAAATAATTCAAAATAGTGTACTCCCGTTGACATATTGGGTTGTCTGAGAGACGCGTGGCCAGCGTCGTGTCGTCTGCTACAATCCAGCCTGATCGGTATAGCGCCACCGGTTCTATGCCGACCAAATTTTAATTTAAAAGTGGCCTCCGATCGGCAAGCTCAGTGGCACACCCCTGCCCCAATCCTCTTCTTACCGTAAGCATGATAAGCCCATACTGAATCTTACTATCGACCCGTGAGTTGCCGCTACCAGTTAATCAATAATCTGTCCAAGGCTGCGTGTAGACGAACAAAATGTTAAAATGAAAAACAGACACTGTTTTGGTTTTAGGCAAATAACTGAGTTAATTTTCATTAAATTTTCACATGCAATAATTTGCTTACAACTTCATAATAAATTTAATACTTTTACGTAACAATATAGTGTTGGAGTTGAAAGCATATTAATCTGGTCAGTTACTAATTTTGAGGACTGTTAAAACCAATGCCCAATATTTAAGAGGATTAACTGGGTATTAACCTGGCAAATAGCAATTTACAACCAGTACATCCCCATCAAGTCAACATTGCACCTCCGCCAATATGCAAGAGGTGACACATTTGCTGAAACCGATTATAAATACAACGTTACTCCAAAGTTTTCTGACACAGTTAACACGACCATCGCAGGGGGCTTAGGAGTAAATATCGGAAGTACACTGCACCCTTTGACCTTTGACCGATAACAACCTCGCGAGTTCTGATTATTTCAAATCCCGTTTTCGGCAGCCTGGTGCTAAGCATTGGTTTCCAGTTTACAATACGATTTATTCCCTTATTTCCAAATTGTCGGTTCCTTTATTCGATTATTTCAGCTAGGTTTATTTATCGCTCTCTTGTAAATATGAATTCAAGAACGAAATTTCACTTTTTGTAAATAATGTTTCGCCTCTTTTCGGATGGTGGTATACAAGATTCATGCCTATGCTGATAGCAACATCGGTATTTTTTCAAGGTAGACGATCTGATCGGGATGAGCAGCATCTGATGCGTTTGTGGCATCGTCCCATCGTCACATCATTGGCGAAGATTTACGCCAGAGATTGTGTTAAGTGCATCCACACGGGCGTGCTACCTCGAACTGCAGCTCATGTTAAGCGCGTACTTACTCCTGAGAAATCTCAGTATCGGGTCGGAGTAAGGTCGGATTCACGACCAATCGTTAATCCGACCTTACTCCGAACGAATTTACGCCTGTCCAGTAGCGTATCTCCCGGGGTCAGGGGGGATACCGGTCAGATGGCTTTGACCGGGAAGGCCAGCTCAAACTACCGGGGCTAAAAGAAATCGAAGAGAAGGGAAGAGAAAAGGGGAAAAGAAAGGGGAAAAGGGGAAGGAAAGAGAAAGAAATGAAAGAGAGGGGGAGAAAGAGAGAAGGAAAAGGGAAAGGGGGAGAAAGGAAAGGGAGAAGAGGAAGATAAAAGGGAAAAAGGAAAGAGAAAAAGGGATTTACTTAATTCCCATCTAAATGACAACTTTGCCCCTTACCCGGTTTGATGATGGGCAATTTAGTATAAAAATGGAAAATTTTCTCGCGCATTTGTCCAGGAATAATAGAAGCCCGTTTGAAAGAAAGATGTACCTAATAATGGCCAAGTTCGTGTAGATATGTTGTTATAATTTAGCGCGCTCCGTGCGCATCAACTTTAGGATGCAACGTCATTCGCTGGAATAAACAACCCAGCTGCGCATTTTTTTACTTAATAGGGTCGAATTGGTGTTCACCGGGGGAAAAAATACCCTTTGCCCCCCTGAAAAAGACCCCAGATACGCCACTGCGCCTGTCTGAACACAGCTATAGACCAGTACCATCCATGATGTTTGTAAGCCAACACACCGTCTCTCCATTTCCGTGCAACCTTCCTTGTAACTCCAAATCGAAGAGCAACTTCAGTTACAGAAACACCAGAAAATGTTCATAGAGAGAAAGAAGTGGTAAAACATGTTTAGCTATTTCAAAAAAAGGAAGCCTGAGGAGGCCCTTCAAGTCGGTTCGGCCGGTACTCACACTGCAAAAACTGTAGAACACATGACGCGTCTGAAAGAACACATGACGTCGCGTCCGAAAGTGTTCAGAATGTGTTCTCGATGTGTTCAAAGGCCGAGTTAGTTGTTGCCAGAACTTCAATAGAACACCATCAGAACATATTGACCTGTGATGGCTATTTTGAGAACACATCCAGAACGCGTGAACCCTGATGTTTTCTATCGTAGAACACTATCAGAACATTAAGCAGAACACATGACACGTCCGAACGAGTCAGAATGTGTTCTCGATGTGTTCCAAGGCCAAGCTATTGTTGTCAGAACATCAATAGAACACGTTCAGAACACATTGACTTACGATGGCTATTTTGAGAACACGTCCTGAACACATCCAGAACGCGTGAACACCGATGTGTTCTATTGTTGAACACTATCAGAACGTTAAGCAGAACACATTACGCGTCCAAACGAGTCAGAATGTGTTCTCGATGTGTTAATAGAACACGTTCAGAACACATTGAATTATGATGGCTATTTTGAGAACACGTCCTAAACACATCCAGAACATGTGAACACAGATGTGTTCTATTGTAGAACACTATCAGAACGTTAAGCAGAACACATGACACGTCCGAACGAGTCAGAATGTGTTCTCGATGTGTTCCAAGGCCAAGCTATTGTTGTCAGAACATCAATAGAACACATTCAGAACACATTGACTTATGATGGCTATTTTGAGAACACGTCCTGAACACATCCAGAACGCATGAACACCGATGTGTTTTATTGTTGAACACTATCAGAACGTTAAGCAGAGCACATTACGCGTCCAAACGATTCAGAATGTGATCTCGATGTTTTCCAAGGCCAAGCTATTGTTGTCAGAACATCAATAGAACACGTTCAGAATACATTGACTTATGATGGCTATTTTGAGAACGCTTCCTGAACACATCCAGAACGTGTGAACACCGATGTTTTCTGTTGTTGAACACTATCAGAATGTTAAGCAGAACACATGACACGTCCGAACGAGTCAGAATGTGTTCTCGATGTGTTCCAAGGCCAAGCTATTGTTGTCAGAACATCAAACTTGTTCAGAACACATTGACTTATGATGGCTATTTTGAGAACACGTCCTGAACACAGCCAGAACGCGTGAACACCGATGTGTTCTATTGTTGAACACTATCAGAACGTTAAGGGTACTGCACCACGATATAATTCGTCCGCCAATTTTTTTTAATATTCACTGTGAACAAAGTTTGAACGATTTTCTTTGTTTATAAACATTGCTGTCACCCCGTCTATACGTCTTGCGGAATAGTATATTTTAAATGACATATACCGTATAAGGTGTTCACACTGCAATGGTATTCCGGGGGTATTCAAAAATGTTGCCGATATTTCATATTTGTATCTTTTAAATTCAAAGTGTCATCCAAACGAAACAGTTATCAGATATGTGATGTATATAATAGGCCTATCTGTTTTCTACTTATTGGGCACGGTCCTTGTTGAGCTACCACTAAGCTTTTGTCGCGTAGTAAACATCCAGTAAACTCCATTAAACATTGTGATAAGTACAAGTAGGTAAGTCCGTCGCTGCCGCAGACTAGGTTTATATCTTTACCACAGTTGCCTAGACAGGTATCCCCAATATCGGAAACTCCAGTCTTGACAGGTCCCACCACGGGTTCAGGGGCACCCCCAGCCGTCGCTGTTGTTGGAGCATTCGTGGGTTCTGTGGTTTTATTAGGGAGCTTTCGATTTGGACGACGGACCTTTCTACGACTGTAAGATGACACCTCGAGTTATGTGCGCATGCCTCGACTTAGCAAATCGTCGGTCGTCCAATTTCTGGGATCTGTCTTTCTTCAGCTTTCGATTTGCACGACGACGCTTTTACGACGGTAAAACACAAAACGTTGCCGTCGTCACCACGACGGTTGTTAGTCTCTTAGCTCTTTACGTGTTATAGCATTTAGATGACCAACGGATGACAAAATTGACGCATGCGCACATGATTTAAAGTGTCATTCGACCGTCCTAGATTCATCCGTCGTGCAAATCGAACGCGCCCTAATCAGCCGAAGACAGGTCCCAGAAATTGGACGACCGACGGATTGCTAAGTCGACGTATGCGCATATGACTCGAGGTGTCATCTTACCGTCATAGAAGCGTCCGTCGTCCAAATCGAAAGCTCCCTATTGTTGGTGGCAGGAACGGTAGTTTGCGGAACGGAAGGAACGGATGGTCCCGCTATTGAAATAAAAAAAGAACGAAAATCATTTGTTGATGGTTAATAAATGTATCCATGAATATTGATAGATGTCAGCATTAGATGTCAGCATTAGATGTCAGCAATAGCAACAAAACGGGCCGAATCTACGGGTGGCTTATAATGTCTTTGCAAGTTTAAAATACAGGTTACAAATGTGCCGGTAACAAGGATAGAATCGGATGGGAGTTGGGGTGGCGTTAATCAGTTCAGAAGTAAAAACATGGGTAGCAAAGATCACCTGAAGTTGGTCTCCGAAAACTAAAATTGTTGAACATTTTCCCAATGAAACATTGATGTAATTTTGTCATTTTCAGTTTAAAAACTGAGTAAACAGTTACTGCTATCATCAGCATCATAATAATACTAGCGGCGTACCCTCGCTACGCTCGGGCACTCGCTAGATAAGTATTATTATCTAAAATTAGATACCTTCATGATTTGTAGCAAAATGGGCATAGATAATGAGTTCAAAATTGTAGATCCCTGAATTTTTTTTTTTCATTTGAAATAGACTTTGTTCACAGAAATCTGAGTTTTGTGAAATCTTTGAATCTCGGACCCAATTTCAATACCCCATTTAGGAGGGAAACAATGTTATAGTTACCCCATTTGTTGGAAGTGGCTCAACTTTCATTTCATTCAGCCAGCATACTTATATAGGCTTTTTAAGCCTGGCCCGAGCATTTTGCTTGAGCCTGGTCCCTTCAGGACCCAAGCGTGTGTCCGTACGGACCGACGGTATAAACAAACGAACAACAAACAAACAAACCCCCCAAAACGTGCAGTACCAACCCCATACCCCATACCCCATAGTGTAGGCCTATACATGGTATAGAAGATAGTAGTGTGCGGTTAGTAGTCAACATGATCAAAGCGTAGGCTATTGTGAAATAGCAAGAGGTCCTTGATAAGAGAAGATTTGAAGACTATCCCAGAATGTACCGCACAAGCAGTGCAAAGAAGTGTATGACGTCATCCCACTCAAATTACATCCTATTCTAAAGCGTGTGTCCCCGTTCAAACGTCATGATTTCGCGGTCTCAAATGGTACAGTAAATGTGAATCGTTAGTGATTTCAAGGCGATCCCTGAATCATTTTGGCATTCCCCTAGTCCCCAGCCATTTTTTTTTACTAACGATTCAGGAATAAGATTGTAAGAGACCATACAAAAACCAATATATTTGTAACTTATTTTTATAATTATAAAAAAATTTACCTTGTTGTCCAGAGTTTGGATGGCAATGCTGACATTCAGATTTTGGTACTGGTGCGAAGAGGTCATCCAAATCACTGTCGTCGGCTTGTGTAGTTCCATCTGTTCTTGATTTAAGCGACATTGGTACTGCTGCAATGGTTGTGTATTTCCATATGCACGCTCCTTCACAAAGCTCCCCATCAATATCATTCCACTGGAAGTTGAAACAAAAATGCTGCATATTAAAATCTAGACTAAGTTCGTGCAATTAGCAAGAGAAATCACAACATTATTTATAATGGATGCATAGTGACTGATGGAAGTCGAAGATATTTAGATTTTGGCGAACGAACGCTTCAAAGCCCATCAGGACAGGTTCCTGTTTCTTTTTTTTTAGGCTTTTTACTTTTCTCCCCTCATTTCATTGAAAATTCAGTACATTTTTCACTTTTGCAATTTTATTTTCAATACCGGCGTGGCCCAACACACACGTTGTGGTTTTGGCTATATCTTGCCTCGCGTCCCGTACGGAATAAACCGTAGCCTATAGCTACAACATAGTTTTAAATTGGTTTGAGCATGCGCACTTGAGTTACGGGACGTCTAACCAGACATTGCCGGGGTTTTTTTTCAAACTGCCTCTGCCTTGCAGAATCCGATCATGAGTCTGATGAGTGATGTTGGATGAAAACATTTAAAAAAATTGGCAGGAATATATTAACACCAAAAACATGGTTTGGGTCATATTTGAATCATGAAATGATGTAGTCACTGCAGAGCTGCTTTATATTATACGACATTTACGACATGCTTAAAAAAAAGTAAAAAGCTTACCCGAAGAACGCAACTAGAATCGACTGCTAGCACTCGCGGCGTATGTAGCGTTTCTGTTTTCAGATTGGCCCGATCTGGTATCATCACCCCGCGTCTAGTTCCCATATCTACAGGCAATGATACATGACAAAGTCGCACACGAACGCCTATAGAATCGCAATCTCTTAAAACAACATGAAACAGTTCATCCGTTATACAATGCAGAAACACTACGTTGCTTTGTTTCAATAAATTAATTTGAGATCGTGTGTCGAAGATGATTGCACTGGAAGTCGCCATTTTGAAATGAATGCTGCGACCCCAATTGATCGATAGCCGACAATCGAAAGGGATTGTGGGAGTTCGAGGGATCACCGTGGAAGTTTGAGGGATCGCCGTAAAAAACCACCAAGTGCATTATGGGTTAGTCTTCATTTCTTCTCTTGTCCTTGATACTCAGGTGCCCTTAATCCTAATATCGGTGCCACGGCGCCCTTAATAATCCAGGGGTCTTAATAAGGCCTACCCAGAAACGCTAAATATTATTATCCCATAATAAGACATAAAATAACCACTCTGGTAGGCCCTACCCTATACATCCTTAAAATCCAGTTATCACAGGTACCCTTAATATTCCATACTCCAGATACCCAGTGTACCCTTATAATCCAGACAGGCCTACCCACCCCATGTGTTCATACACACGGCGTGTAGGCCTATAATATTTCACAACCCCCTTCGCGGACGCACGCCCCCCCCCCCCCCCCCCCCCCTAAAAGTTGACAAGTCTCTCATAGAACACATAGAACACGCCGCCGCTGTAATAAATAAATTTAGGTCCGCAACGCCACTGGGTTTTTTTAGTGGTTCTATTAAGTTTTATAGTGGGTCTTTCATGTTTGGTGGGAGGTGGGTTCTCACCATGATCACTTTGTACCCACCCAGTTCAGTGTTGTTAGCCCTCCGTTTATTCTATTTTTCGGCCTATTGACATTAAATTATTTCTCCAGTAGGACTATTTATGCATGCATATTTTGCTCTAACAGTTCCTTGTTTATTTACAGGCCTATCCCCCATGTATAATATGATATCACGGTTTCTGGCCTATCTATGTTTTTATATAGCGCGCCCTACCCGTGGCCCGCATTGTGGATGGGTCCGCGATGGGACTGAGGCACTGTCGTATAAACGCATTTTCCCTGTCACTATATTATTATATAATATGTTATCCTGGATGCTGGCCTACGGTTTGCGCCTTATACGGTTTGCGCCGGCCTTGCTCCCAGTTCCTTCAAAGGGGTTCCCATATACCCTGGCTATATGATTGACTTTTTGTTGTTGTCTCATCATGCCGTTTTCTTGTACTATATGGTTTGCACTATGGAGCAACGGATGCTTGCCGCCTTTACTCTACCACATAACAAACTACGCTTTGCGCCACTAACGCGTGTGCACCTACGCGTGTTCCGGTATCGCCCGATAACGCGTGCGCCGGCAATCGGCGCCTGACTACGCGTGCGCCGGCAGCAATCGTCTGAATACGCGCGCGCCGACAATCGCCCGATTACGCAAGTTGTGCGCCGGCCATCACCATGGCGTGCTCAGCGTATACGCGGCGCGTAGCAATAACATAGCAACGGGCTAAAAAACCTCGAATCGCGTGTGCACCTACGCGTGTTCCGGTATCGCCCGATAACGCGTGCGCCGGCAATCGGCGCCTGACTACGCGTGCGCCGGCAGCAATCGTCTGAATACGCGCGCGCCGACAATCGCCCGATTACGCGAGTTGTGCGCCGGCCATCACCATGGCGTGCTCAGCGTATACGCGGCGCGTAGCAATAACATAGCAACGGGCTAAAAAACCTCGAATTTCACGAACAATGCATGCGTATGTGCGTGCGTGCGTACATGCGTACATGGGTAAACCCGGAAGTGCGTACTGGACGATTTCAAATATGACCGCCCGTCCTGATGGACGCACGTCACACGAGGTTGACTTCGCGTAAAGGGAGCACAACACTATGTCGTCTCCCATTGACTTTACACGCTCGTACTGTGATTTCAAATCGCTCTAAATCCAGAGTGCTCGCGATAAAAACAACCAAATTTGGATATGTTTTATATTATTCTGTATACTTTAACTTTATCTGGGTTTAAACATAGAAAGGCCGTGCAGATTTTTTGATATCAGCAAATATAGCGGGACCTAGTGATTTCGTGGTATGTTATTCGGCTCTCATCCCGGCATGCACCGTATGGGTAAATCGGCCGGTAAAATAATAATACAGCTTAAATTGACGTGTTTTCTTTCTTAATTATTAAAAACATATGTAAGCTAATCCATAAAACATAAATTTGATATCACTACCCGTTAATATCATACCGATTTTGCCCGGTCATTCTGTCAAAAGGAACTATTATCGTACTCAAGTTTTGCCGGAAGTGCAGCGCAAAACCGACTTAGTGGTGTGCTCCCTAAATTACGCGAGGTCAACCACACCCCAAAATGGGTGCAACGGTCATCCGTTGTGCGAAACACGTAAAGTGTATACACACCACCAAAGCACTATGAGAGCACGTCCGGTAAAAGTTTATCACAGCAAGCCTTCCTTTTTGCGGTACAAATTGCGAGATTTGGACAGACTTTTTTCAATTATATCTATTAGTTTTGGGTATTACACAATTTTATGAGTGTGCACAGTAACAATTAAAAAAAAATCGCACTAGTTTATGAACATTTTAAAGTTTTACTACGACTGAAATCGGCGGAAGGTCCGTCCTGAGTTTTGGGGCGTAAATAAAGCTTAAGGGCCGAAATCGCTACGCGATATATTGAAAATCTAGTCGAACACTTTGCCGTATGCCTTTTGAACACTCCAGCAGACATTACACATGAGAGGTCTCCATGGAGGCCGACCAAGAAATACTCTACTCCCGAAAAGAGGCACAGAGAAACTCGTCTTGCATTTTAGCCAACCCCAACACTGAGGACCAAAAGCTTGGATCTTTGTCCAGAAGTTCTCTTGCAAATGCTAGATGAGTTTCTCTTTGTCTCTTTTCAAGAGTAGAGTCTTTCTTGGTTTTGGAGTCCATGGAGAACTCTCGTGTGCAATGTCTGCTGAAGTGTCTCCTTTGTCGGGGTCCATGGAGAACTCTCGTGTGCAATGTAGTAGTACTAGTATTCATAAATTTCGCCATCTGCCTTTACGCACGTTGTCAATGGTGAGGAGTTTGGTCGTATCGCCTATGCTCAAGTGTTTTGTGAACGAGGAACCGGTTTTACCTTAGCTGGAATTTTGAAATGTGAATATTGATAAATCAAACTAAAGATATCAGTGCTGTGGGCATAATATTGTATTATGATTTACACCATTTAACATGGTCAAGTATACTTTAATAAAGGTCTTGCAGACTAGAACTTAACATTTTAATTTGTCATTTCACTTTTAAAGAAATTATTTTGTAATTAGAGTACAGTAATAATGCTCCTACATGTACTGTTCAGATTCAATTCCGATAAATAATTTTGAGTCCTTGCCGGTCTTAGTTGTATTTTTGCCTAATTTAAGCATCCTGTCAATGTTACAATGTTATCCTTAAATATTAATCGCAGTAGTCAGAAAGGGCACTTATTGCCCCAATTGATTTTAGGTCTATATTACCTGATACCAAATTGATATAATAGGTAATTAAATCATGGAATAGTTTCATCAGGAATTCAGAAGAGCATGATAATAATTTTCGTTAGAAATTCTTTCCTTGTGTTCCGAGAACACAGAACTTAAGTCCTCAATAGCCGAACACGCAGTGAAAGAGAACCACGTCATTAAATGGGATGACTCAAAGATCATTGCCAGAGATGATACTAGAAATACCAGATGGATATCGAGAATCAATTTGGATTCGGAGAAAAGGAGGCTCAGACCAACATAAGCACCTAATTAATGGCGACGAGGAGGCTTACCAACTCAGTCATCTTTACGACTCAGTGATCCAGAAGGCATCATCATCCGATGACGTCATCAAGAAACACTAGCTCTAAATCAAACACAATCCACTGAGGAAGACAACCGATATGTTGTTGAAACCCGTATGGAAAATTAAGTAAGTTTCCTAATTGGAATTTTCTAACGAAAATTATTATCAGGTAATTAAATCGTGATTTTGAGATGATTTCGTGTGTATGTTTTGTTAAGACCTCTCAAAGCTGGTATAATAAAAGCCTGTGTGCAAGTTGCAACACCAGACTTGTCTAAAACCAACACCCTAGTTGGTCTGGATCATTTTATAGTAATTACCCCACAAAGATCTTACAATCAACTGCCATCTTGACAATGGTTAGGTTCGTCTCTCTCCCACTACTATCCTGAAGAATTGCGAAATATACCCCCACAGTATATGCTGTGACGTTATCTTCTGTCGAAACCACTTTTCTTTTCTTTTATCGTCATACTCCATATTCTTGGTTTTATAATCCATAGGTACATCATACACCGCAGAATTATCCTCAACCAGATAATGATTATCATATATGGCGACATCTATTTCATCCCATGCTGTGAAAGTAAATAAATTGATAAAAATGAGAATCGTTAGAAATGATCAGCGTGAATACCTTTTGGACATAAAAACACAGATCATACGAAGCTCATTTTACGATGCCTGTGATTTTCATTTCTGCAACACCTGCAACAAATTCAATGCATTTCCGCGTAAGCATACAGGCTGTCCCAAAATGATTAGTACCCATCGATGCCCAAAGTTCAATATTTTTTGTCATCATCAAAATCGATGGGATTAGGTCCGTTGATTTAACATCATCTTTGTCATACTGGTCAGAAGTCACAAACTGGTCCAAAAAAATGTTTCACTTCTAATAATGTTGAGAAATGCACCAATTCTGATTAAACGGGACAAAACTTAAGTTTTACATACTTAATGACCCACAAACTATATATTGTTGGAAAGCTTATGATTCAAGGTTTTTCATTTTTGCAAAAAAGAATCAAATTATACAGGGTGTGTAACATTTTTACAGGGTGGAACATAAAAAAGTTGATCGTTTTTGCTCCTCACAAAATATTTTGATAGTTTGTACAATTAGGGTTTAACTGAAGATAGTCACCAAAATCAGAACAACCGCAGAAGGTGCTACCAAATTTGCTCAGAATCACCTGCCCAAAATGTACACAGGAAAAGTACAGGGTGTCTAAAATGATGATGAAATAATGCATAAAATGAAGGTTTGTATATAATATTCTATGAAATTTAGTTAGCATGGACTATTTAATTTAAAGGAAAATGGTTATCAAAATGAACTACATGAATATCATTAAAGTTCCTTTTATTTTGAATACAGGGTGGTCCAAAATATGTCTAAATAGCAAATTTTTCATAAATCTATGAACAATTCTGTGAAGAAACACTTCTGGGTTTTTTAGTTAAATGTTTTACTACCCAGGGTAGAAAAGGACCGAAGAGTCACACAAATGAAATAGAGAGACTGCGATTTGGCCATTGTTTAATCAATAAAATGAATAAAACTGTGTATTTTTTACATTAAAACACTCTTTGAATATTCTAGTAGAGAATGTCTAGATAACAATTCAATATTAATATTCATAGTAGCAGGCACATGTTATTAACACATATGAGAAGTTTGAATACTTTCCTATGTATACTTTTAAAATGGCATCAATTTCAAAAGTTCTAGTTTTCCGCTATTTTGTGTAGAAACCTATGGGCGCCTCATCCACCGGCGCCTCATCCACCGGCTCCACCCTTGACTCACTCGACGTTTAGATTGATAACTTTACTGTTGCTAAACATGTGGCTTTAATCCTTTTTTTATTCGGTAGCTGGATAAATTGCCTTTAATATGATACCAAAAATGTTATGTTTTTTTGACAACTTCTATTTAAAATAGAGACACGTATCACGATTTTAAGGATTTTTTGAAACGGCCCCACCTTATTTGATATACCTATTAGTAGGCATAGCACACATAACATTCAAATGATTGAGACATGTACAAAATTGGATTCAAATGAAAGATTGCAATGAAAGATTTATTTTCCAAAAAGAATTATGACAATCGGTCAATGCATTCTTGTGGTACGGTGTTTTGAGATACTCGGAAAATGGCCGAAAACCTGCCAAAAACAGTAACAATGCCCACAAATATAATTTATCAGGATTTAGAGAGCTCAATTTGTTAATAATGTAACATTCAAAACACCATTTACACATATTTCTTTAACAATTGAATATCTATATACCATGTTAAATTAAAAAATATGGTAAAATTATATTGCATTAAGCTAAAATAAGCTAGTGAAATTGGTCATTTTGACCAGTTTTACTGACCGCAATCAAAAAAGTGACTAAGTCCAGCTAATTAATATGCGTAAATGTTATAAATCCAGATGTGAATGGTGTATTGCAATCAAACTTGGTATTATGGCTAACTGTACGATACCCAATCTTTTAAACTATAATTTAGTTTCATAAGCTCATTAAATATGCAAATTAGCTAATTATCTATTCAAGTCATTAATATGCAAATGAGCAATGTCCGACAATTTTTTTCCCATCATAAGAGTGATCGGTAATAGATATATAACATGTATACCCAATTTGATTGACAAATATTGATGGATTTAGAAATTAAACAAGCTTTTCCATTTCTTAAATACCCATATTTAAATTCTCAGTCTTTTCCTCACAGTAGGCACTCAAAGGATGCAAAATCTGAGCATATCACTAAATGGATTGAAGTGTTTAGTACAATATCTCAGGTTAGGTTTATTTAAATTGGCCCAATATATTCAAGTTCAGAGCAAATTTCGAAAATTGGTAAAAACAGTCATAACTAAAAAACCGGATGATAAGTATTTATACCTGGATCAAGGTTATATAGTCCAAGGTCATGACTACCCATATATGGCAAGTTCACTGCCCTACATGGAGTGCCTACTGTGAGGATAATTAATTTTATATAGGGGTGTTTTTCAATGTGGAGCTGCATACATTATATGAAAAGATTGTTTTGAATAAGGGCTTACAGACCACTCCTACATGTTACTCATTTTGCATGATTAATTAATCCAAATATTCCATGGCTGTCTTCATGACTTGGATTAGTTCATCCATGCACGCCAATTGAGGCAACAATACAAACAACATTCCACATTGTGAATAGCCATCCATTCAATAATGCAAAATGAGTAACAGGTAAAAGTGGATGTATGGCTTTATGCAACACAGCTCTTCATGTTGTTGTTCACTGGTGTTATACTCCCAGTGGCAGACTCTGTGTGTGTGCATTGTGCTATGCCTACTATTAGTGACCTGTGACCTACTGTACTATTTCATTAGAATTTTAGATCATGAATATCGGATTTATCAAACTCAAGATACACTCCATTATGTAAGACGGGGTGATTTCACCTTTTTGACAAAGTGCTAAAAAATGTGTGTTCTATTACAGATTGTTTGAAAGAAACTTGTGTATTCTCATAATCTCTTATCTACTGAATATAATCTTGTATGTCTTTCTGTTGTAACTGTAATTAGTTATGGGTGTTCAAATCATTAATAATTCTTCTTCTTAATTCAATTTAACGGGTAAAAGAAGTTTGTCACACTTGAGTGACCCCATGCATTGTTTTATTTGACAAGTGTTTAGGGACTCAGTAAATGAAGTGGTATTTGGTGAATCACCAGTGGCTTAGATTTCATTTTCACATTCGAGAACGAATTTCGTGAGGTTAAACACTAAGGCACTATATCATTTTTAGCAAGTTTGGAGTAAATTGCATCCCCAATATGAAAAAAAGTCTAAGCCACTGCTAATTACCCATGACCACGTCTTTACCTGTTTAAATGTCCCTCAAGTTTAGCCTCAAAACTAGCTCATTATGGAAACAAAGCTTGGGGTCGCTCATGCGTGACGATCCATTTTTACTCTTCAAATTGAATCAAAATGAAGAAGTATTAATGGTTTGAACAACAATATGATACATTAGCAGTTTAAAATAGAAAGGAACCAAAGCTATTAGCAGACAAGAGATTAAGAGAATATATTAGTTTTTCAAACAAGCTGTTTAAAAACACATTTTTTTGTTTGCACTTTGTCAAAAAGGTGAAATCATCATGTCTTACACAATGGAGTGTAACTTCATTAAAATAAGTCCGATATTCATGATCTAAAATTCTAATGAAAGGGTACAGTATAGCAAATATGATAGAAAAACAATGGATCTAATCTCATTGATTTTGATGATGAAAATATTTATTGAACTTTGGGCATCGATGGGTACTAATCATTTTGGGACAGCCTGTATATATATAGATGAGGTGACCGTTGTTTACATCCAATGTTTATCAACAAACGCAAAGGTCGAAGGGACTGGACTGTCGATACACGCTTGAGGGAACAGTGTATGACCACAACACTGTCCACTATGCCGTATTGCCCTTTATAATGCTTTGGCGCGAGTTTTAAAAGCACGAGTCCTAAACAAATCAGGATGCGCGCGCAAACCGCCGGGCAAAGAACAATGGCAACTAGACACGTTTTGCCCGGTGTGATGTCACCTGTCACCCCATCTATAGGTTGGTTCTGTAGAATATCCTAGCAAGGGATTTCCTAATATACATTTATAGTAACATCCACTATTAAGAGTTGCCAGTCATGTTATCACAATTACAATATGGCCGCTTGATCATCTTCTAGATCTGTTTGTTTACTTGTCACTACTTTGACTCCTTGCTTCTACATGGTATCAGATGTGGTTTGACATCACAGGATTTCACAAATGCACGAAAAATTGTAAGAAATTGAGTAATTTGACAACGTACTTTGTGTATAACCGGCGAAAATACGACCGAAAACCGGGCCGATAAATAGAAAATATGGCTGGCGGATTACGACAACCAGAACAGTTACGATTCACCGGCGATGGCGCCGAAAATTGGAGACAATTCGAGATGGAATTTGAAGTGTTTGTGGCTGCAGCACACGCAGATAAAACACTGAAACAACAGGCTTACATTCTTCTGAATCTGGCAGGTAAAGAAGCTATGGATAAAGCGCGATCCTTCACTTACGCACCTGAAGTAAGAGATGAAAACAATGAAATAATCACACCAGCAGAAAGTAAGAAAATCCAGAGACTCTAAAACACAAATTTAAAGAAATATGCGCGCCGGACACCAACATCACTGTTGAAAGACACATATTCAATTCACGACAACAACATCAAGGAGAAAGTATCCAGGCATATGACGGTATTCTGAAAAATATGGCAAAGACATGTAACTACGGTGTACTCCGAGAGGAATTTATCAAAGATAGAATAGCCACTGGAATGCACAACGAAAGTGTAAGGAACATTCTATTGCGAGAAAGGAGAAAGAGACCTTACATTGAAAAAGGCAATAGAAATATGCCAACTCTATGAGATTACGGAATAACACAGCAAACTGCTGACAAACAAGACCACTACCACTCCTAGTGTTGATACAGTTCAACATAGAAACTATCACTCGACCAGGCCCTAGGCCTGGAGCAGTCAGAAGACCATACCAGCCAAGACGACCACAGACATCACCAAGACAACCAGGAAGCTGCACAAATTGTGGAAGAATGCATGACCTTGGACGTGATAATTGCCCAGCCTTTGGCAAACGCTGTCATTCGTGTGGTAGGTGGAATCATTTTAAAGAAATGTGTTTCTCATCACAACCGCAGCAACAACAGCCGCCACAACGACAACCGCAACCACCCCACAACAGCGATACCGCCGCAGCCAGTACTACAGTAGACCTAGACCAGGAACTGTAAACGAAATAACAGAATACAATGAAGTGAACGATGACGAGCTGTACGGTTTTGATGAATTGAGGACCCTAGATCTAAAAGTGGGTTAAGTCACATTGAGAAAAATGGCAAAAACTGGGTTTCATTGTAATGCTAAGTCCATGTGTGGACTTGACCCACTCGGGTTGTACCTCCCATGGACTCTTACATAGCTTTACCACATGACTTAACTGTATCATTTGAACAGAGGTTGCAGAGATCCTCCTTGTAGCAGAAACTGATACTTAACTACAATTTCACAAGATTGTGACTTAACCCCCTTTTAGATCTAGGGTCCTCAATTGGTAATAGAAACCCTCGATGAACTCCACATTCCAGGAACTATCCATGCAACCATGTATGTGAATGGACAGAAAATTGACCTGAAAGTTGATACTGGAGCCAAGTGTAATGTCCTGCCCAACACATTATATCAACAAGTGAAAGGAAGTACAATCATAAGTACCACAGATAAGACCAAGCTGATAGCCTATGGAGGAGAGATAATTCACACAATGGGTACAGCCACACTTCATTGCATGTCAGGAGGACAAGAACACCCAATCGTGTTTCACGTGGTGGATAGACCTTCATCACCTTTAATTAGATTACACGATTCTATCAGACTGAGACTGATATCCCTCAGTTCAGAAGTGCACCAAGTCAGCACCAGTAGTGATGCATTTGCAGATCACATTTTTACATCGTACCCAGATTTATTTGATGATGAACTTGGACAGTTGCCTGTCATTTACAAGATGACGGTGGACCCAAATGTAACACCAGTGGTAAAACCACCAAGAAAGTGAAAACTGAGGTACAGAACATGACTCAGATGGGAGTCATAGAGCCTATAAATGAGCCAACAGAAAGGGTAAGCTCCATGGTAGCCACACACAAGAAAGGATCTGACAAAATTAGAATCTGCATTGACCCTGCTGATCTAAACAAAGCATTAAAGCGCCCTCACCATCCAATGCGCACAGTAGAAGAAATAGCAAGAAGCATGCCAAATGCTAAAGTATTCTCGGTGGTAGATGCCAAGACCAGTTTCTGGCAAATTGATGATGTATCATATCGCTCATGACAACATTCAACACTCCATATGGGCGAAACAGATTCCGCAGAATGCCCTTTGGTCTCAACTCTGCTAGTGAAGTTTTTCAACGCACAATGGAGCAGTTGTTTGCAGGGTTCCTATGTGAGATAATTGTTGATGACATGTTAGTTGGAGGTGAAACCATTGAAGAACATGATACTAATCTTATGGAAGTCCTCAACCGATGCAGAGAATTTGGACTAAAGCTAAATCCCCTCAAATGCAAGTTTCGTCTTAACGAGGTTGCATACGTTGGTCACGTATTCACTGACAACGGACTAAAGCCAGACCCACAGAAAATTGTATGGTTCTGAATATAATATAGTAGAAACATCATTCATTCACACTCCTTATAAGCTAAGAACCGGGTGAAATTCCGATATTTGGAACCTTTTTGGCGAAAATTCAATTTTGGCCTATATTTCACTGTACAGACGAATACCACAGGATTTTGAGGTTGGCCATGATTCGTGACGTCATTGTGATGTCATGCGTGGAATATTTGTACTTGTTGTGGTATGCATAGAAATAGGAGACCTCTAGCTATACCATGGTACCAAAATAAGCATACTCTGTACCTCGGTTTGAGAGGGAGGGTGGTAACCACCATCCCTTTAGGTACCAGTGTTACAAAAAAAAAGTCTCAGGAGGACGAGGGTGGGTAAATGCACACATCAAGATTAGATGGCCTTTTCGATCCGTGCACATTTTGTTAACCCTCTATGTGAGCATGGTGAGTGTCCAACTGAGCACAGTTCATGTCGACTCTTGCGTTCATCCCCATACCCAACACATCTTTCAGCGACGCATACATTTTGCCAGGTTTATCATTTTACACCAAGGTAAGTAATTATAAAGAACATCATCTTACCTGCGAATACCAGTAAAGAAATGGAAAGAAACAGATACAATATTCTGAATATTGATATAAGCTCCATTATTACATCATATCAAACAAAATCACGACGACCGACTGACATTAAATACAGACTATCATTTAACTGTTATTGAAAACAAATATTTGCTTCGCCTGTATTTACCAAAATGATAAATCATTTGTTATATATCTTTCTGATACCGGTATTCAAAGTTCAAAACAACAATTAAAGAAAGGCGATAGAGGTTATTCATGTTGCCATGTACAAAGGACTATAAAGAGGAATCGCGCCCGGCCTATTCTACATTCAATTGGATAAGTACGTGACGTCCTATTCTTTGAATAAACCGTATTACCAAAGATGGCCTACATGAAACAGGTGTATCTTCTTTCTGAAAATCGTAGACACGGTTATTTTTACCGACAAGATGGCAGCTAATCCGTTACATGCATAATCACGAGGGTGGTTCAAAATGTAATGAAAATGATCTTGGTATTATATGGGACGCATGATGAGTGATTCTGTTCATAGATAGTAAGCAATACAAAAAATGAATTTTAGATACCATTGGTTATGTAACGTCATACATAATAAACACATTGGCCCGTATTCTCGTACGTATTCAAACGCGGTTTAGAGCTAAATTCTCGAAATTTTGTTTAACGCGTCTAACTCACCATGCTCACTGAAAAGTGCCTAATTTCAAACATGGCCGTATGTGGGTTATTTAACGCGCATTTTAGCTATAATAGGCCTACTCGTACATCAATTGCACGCCTGAATGATTACTCAACCGGGCTCGGTGCAAACTGACGTGCAGATCGTGTAGTCTTAAAAAATATAGTGCATTTGAGGAATTTGTCGATTTCTATTCTAATCCATTTTAGGCCACAACAAATTGAATACCTGTATACACTGATTGCTGAAAGCAACAGTGGCGTAGCTCGGGGGGGGGGGGAGGGGGGGGCAGGGGGTAGGGGAAAATGCCCCCCCCTGACGAAAAAACCCAATTTGGGCCCCCGCCCCCCTAAAAAAAGGGGGGGGGGGTGAGAAAAAAAGTAAATAGGAAAAAATTGAGAAAAAAGACCGAGGTTATTAGCCAAATACAATACAAAATTGGACATGTAGTACATTTACTGTGCGATTTTTTTGGACTGTGCGAATTTTTTTGACCTATCCCCCCCGTGAAATTCACGAGGTAAGTGAATAGAATTTTTTTTGGGGCAACCTTTTACGAACATTTTAGAAATCTTGCCCCCCCCCCCCCCCTGAAAAAATCCTAGCTACGCCACTGGAAAGCATGACCACTCTGGGACGAGATTCGCAGAGTTTAAAATCGGTTTTTTTTAAACACGTCGTTTAAAAGATAAACTCGCGTTTAATTTAGGCACGTTTGGTTTATAGTCACGTTAGTCAATGTTTGGCTGGACACACAAAAATAAAAAATGTCCAGCCAACATATTTATTAAGATAACTGAATTTAACATATGTTCATTTAAACCTTTCTTTCCTTCTAGATCTGGAAGTTCTTCACCAGAATTGGATAGCTTTCCAGATCGGGAAATGTTCCACGATCGAATGCAACGTCATTGATTTACTGTCGACTCCACCACTTAGGCACTGATCACTGATCATTAACCGCATAAGACTTGCCGTTCACATGAACCATCCGGAAACCAGCACAAACAAGTATAGTCCAATAGCCCGCTCCTCCCCTACCTCCTGTGAAATTGATGATGCTTTATTGGTTGTCGCTGAAGAAAAATAGTTCTTTATAGATTAACATTAGCTAAGGTTGTGGAATAGGCCTGCATATCTAGCGTTTAGTTATTTCTTGACCAAAGATGTAGCTGGCAGTGTCACAATTTCAACATCGGCGGAAGTTATAATACTTTTGAATAGTTTTAAGATAATTGTCACAGTTGTTTTAATATTCTGTATGATCAATGTTCAAAACATTAACTTTCGTCATCAGTTTCCGTGTAATGGGTTGATCATTTCACAGATGAGTGTATGGATGGGCGTTGGTTGGATCTCCGGCCTCGTCGCTGTATTTGTTGACACATTATCCCTATGGTGGCTATTTATTTTGATCACCTCATTCCATGTATTGTATCTTACTAGCGGGAACCCGCGCTTCGAGCGGGACCCGCTAGAGGAGTAAACCTGGGCGGTTAATATTTTGGGTTCGATGGGTGAACCTGGGCGCTTAATTTTGAGAAGTACTGCATTTTTGGAGGGTGGAGATGGGACACTAATTGTTTATTTAACTTCGTTGACTCAGTACGACGGTCAGGCGTGCCCGGGGAAGACTTTCCCACTCCTGGATGTTATGCCACTGATTTAAATCTTTTATTCTATAACTTAATATAATATGGGGTATAATTTGTCGTCATGTCATTTTGTAGGCTATAATTATGTACATCAATGACAACAGGTGATTTGTTTTTTCTCAGGTTTACCATATGGGACATGCAAACTTGTAAGCCTACACTCAAAAAAATAACTTGCTGCATTTACTCAATAAAATCAAGTGTGACCGGGTTACACTTAATTTTATTGAGTAATTATTATAAGTAATATTTTAAGTCATCACTAATTAGGTAATTTTAGTTTAGCTAACTCAAAATATTGTAATCAGTGTACTCATAATAAGTTTACAACATTTACTCAAAATTGAACTACCTTGTTGAACTCATTTATATCAAGTAAGTATACGAAGATATTATCAAGTTTGTCCTACGTCATTATCAAGTTGCTGCAACTTAAGTTATATGTGTAGAAGTTGGCTATCTTTTTTAAGTTGACTTTACTCAAATGATAGAAACAACCATTGGGTTGTACTCATTTTTATTTAGTAACCACAAGAAGTATTCAGTTGTTACTACATGATTTGATTAGGTTGAGCAAAGTCATACTATTTTTACGGTTGTACTCATTTATATTAAGTAGGACAAATTATTATCACATTGTCCAAACATAAGTATATTGATTGCCGTAACTCAATATTATTATGTAGAAGCTACTAATTATCGCAATTTTTTTTTATCGCTTGGCACCCAGGGTATGGTGGTTGGGGGCTGCAGGGGCTCTTTGATGTGTATGTTCTTGCACAATGTACTTGCATTTACATTATTTTAGAGAACATTTATTTCCATTTTATAACAAGTGGAGACTATGCATACATATCAATACACAGTCCATGGTGTTAAATTAATGAATCTACTTATTTTAAGAAAAATAATAGGTTTAAATGAATAAAAGGTGCAAATTAGCTCATTAGCATAATTGAAATGGTACATATGAGCGCCGGTGCTAATTTTTGTACCATTGCAATTATGCTAATGAGCGATTTGAGCGATTTGCGCAATTTATTGGCTAATCTAAGGCCGAGTGATATTATGCAAATTAGCTCCGGACTGATTTTTGGAAACATGAGTTGTTACTACATTATTTGAGTAATTTGAGTGAACTCAAACGATTTGCTTTAGTAATACTTAAAATAAATTGCTCGTTATACTCAAATGTTCATCTGATCTTTTTGGTTGTAATCATTTATATTAAGTATAGGTCAAGTTATTATCTCGTTGACCTAACGTAATTTTATCGATTGCTGTAACTCAAAATATATATGTAGAAGATACTGGATATTTTTAGTTATAAAACACAAGTAATTTATTTGAGTTAGAAATGAGTAATAGCTACTCATAAATTACATTTATTTCAATGTTGCTTTTTGTCCTTGTTGGTTTTATGAATTATTTTGCTGTTATAACTTGAATTTATTGAGTTTGATTAATTTTCATCGATTTCAGTCTGGTTTACTCAAAGGTATCAATAAATGCAACAAAACGGTTGAATTAAGTAACAGCAGCAATTCGTTAAATGAGTAATTTGTACTTATTTCTTGTCCTTTTTACCGGCACGGGGAATTTTTTTCCGAAAACTTCCTACCCCCCCACCCCTGAAAATCTAATGGTGCGTCCCTAAGAACACACCGACAACACACACAAAACCGCCGAGGAAAACACATCAAAATATATTTCTGTAAAACAACAGTATTTAAAATTTAAAAATGTAGAAAAAATAGTAAGAAATCATTGTTGCAAGACAGTAAGACTCCTGGTCACTTGCTGCTCATTCTACTTATTCCAGGCTTGCTGCTGGTATTATAAGAACACACCAGCAACACACAAAAAAAGAACCTGTCGGGATCCGCGTCGTCTTCTTGAAAAGCCGTACATTTCTCTAATATTAAATTGCAATTAATTCAAATATCATATTTCAGAGGGGAAAAAGCATTTGCACAGTATAAATCAGATTGATTGAATATAGTCTTGTAATTTGTAAGAGATGAATAAATATTGATAATTTTTTTGTAATGATTATTAATTAGTAATATGAATATTCGTGATTAATTTGTGATCCTCTTGGATCATCTCGGTTCAACCAGGACCATTTCAGTTCAATCTGGATCATTACTGGATCGGAGACCAGTATTAAATCGAAGATTGCTCAAGCAAACTGAACTGCCAAACCAGACCACCATATAACCATACCAAACCAAGTGGGTGGTTGCCGTTAGTATATTTACCTATGCATGACTAGGCAACAAATTTGCAATTTATATTTGGAACTTGGATCAACATGGAAGTTGATGTTTACTTTTCAGTGCAGATTTTGGTCGGTTTCATGTCAGTTCAGATTTCAGTCTGATTTTAGTGCGTTTTGCCTCTGTCAAAACTATATAAGGGATATAGATTGCCAATGCAGCCGCTATCGGCGTGGAATTGGGCTTATTTTGGCCGTACGCCGCGGCATGTATTTCTTTTGGCAAACAGTAAAGGAGAGAGAGCTTGAGGCTTGTTTTGGGAGTTTAAATTGGCAACACTGGATGCACGCCCATGTCGTGTGATGTCACAGTACTAGCAGCAGCGTAAAAATCGAGTTATAAACGTGGTGGTTCCACATTTTTTTTGTTTTGTGAAGGAGTTTTAAAATCGCGATAATGACAGATTTCCTCAATGAAAATAGCTGAATTTGGTATCATTTTGAAGAGAACTGTATATTTATCGGTAAAAGTGAAATATTTTTTGTCAAAATAGTGAATATATTTGTTAATTCTTCGCCCGATGAAATTTTGATTTTATAGCACCGAAAGAAAATAAATCGAGAGTAATTTTCACATTTTTATCGTCACCGGAAGAAAAACATCCTGCTCAAGAAATAATACTTATGTATTATCCTTTCTCAATGTAAGGTTAAACAATCTTAAATTCAAGTAAGTGAGTGAAGAACTCTGCGTTTATATAGACCCATATATTCTGCAAAGATCCCAAAATGGCCGTTTTCATAAACCTGCACAATCAGTCTGAATATCAGTCTGATCACGCTCCCGGGCCCGGGGGGAGTACTCACGTATGAAAGGCATACGGGGACGTTAGCCATATGGGTAGGCTTTTCAACTGAAAAATCCTTAGACATTGGGTTTATTTTCGTGAATTTCCCGATAATTGCGAAAATTTGGTCTGCAATGAAGCATAACCCCTACAAATGGGTACCAATTTTTCCAAAATCACCCTTAGAACCCCCCCCCCCCCCGATCCCGCTATGCCTTCATATCCGTCATGTCATATCCGTCGTTTTGTCAATTATTGTATGTATATATTATGAACGCACCGTCGGGTAGACGAGTGCCACTGTTGTAAAAGTGTATGTTCAAATAAATAAATAAATTTAGTCTGGTTGCTTATTGATAACTATGCTACTAACGCTATAACGTCAATCCCTTTGTCTCAAAATACGCCCAATTTCAAGTCGCCAATTCGAGCGTAATAATAATGGATGAGCGCAATATTTCGTTCGTCATTTGTATCGATGTTTGGGCGCGAAAAGGTTCATAACAGTAACATTATCACACCACTAATGAACGTTGATCATAACTTATTAATCGGTGTTTTTAGCTTTGCGGGGGGTCCCGGTTCTAGATATATTTTACTCATTGCTCCGCCTACTTTTCACTGTGTTGTTATTGTTCGCCGAGAGGATTTACTAGCAAGTCAATGGAGAAAGTGACTGATAATGCATGATTTCAAGTGTCATTTTATACCATTTCTAAACCGGGTCCCCAACAAGTTTTGGAATATGTGGTAAGTTAATAGGTCTATTTCCTAAGAAATGTGTTCATACTATGGGGACCCGGTCCAGAAAAAATAGTTTTAGCAGGTTTAATGGGCCGATTTTTCATGCTCGTTGATGTCTGTGTATCATTGTCTATGGGCAAAAAACCTTTGTACACGTAAGTCAATTGGGAAATCATGGCCGAAAATGCCAGATTTTAAATGTCATGTTATACCCATTTCTAAGCTGGGTCCCCAACAAGTTTTGGAATATGTGGTAAGTTAATAGGTCTATTTCCTAAGAAATGTGTTCATACTATGGGGACCCGGTCCAGAAAAAATAGTTTTAGCAGGTTTAATGGGCCGATTTTTCATGCTCGTTGATGTCTGTGTATCAATGTCTATGGGCAAAAAACCTTTACACGTAAGTCAATGGGGAAAATCATGGCCGAAAATGCCAGATTTTAAATGTCATGTTATACCCATTTCTAAGCTGGGTCCCCAACAAGTTTTGGATTATGTGGTAAGTTAATAGTTCTATTTTGCAAGAAATGTGTTCATCTTATGGGGACCCGGTCCAGAAAAAATAGTTTTAGCAGGTTTATAGGGTTGATGTTTCATGCTCGTAGATGTTTGTGTAGTACTAGTCTATGGACAAAAAACTTTTACACGTAAGTCAATGGGGAAAATGCCAGATTTTAAATGTCATTTTATACCTATTTCTAAGCTGGGTCCCCAACAAATTTTGGAATATGTGGTAAGTTAAGTTCTATTTTGCAAGAAATGTGTTCATCATATGGGGACCCGGTCCAGAAAAAATAGTTTAAGCAGATTTAATAGGGCCGATTTTTCATACTATTGCCAGTGCACAGACCTAACTTCAGGTCTAAATGGCTGCCAGTGCATGTTTTGTGCACATATAGCCTGACGTATAGTCAATGACAATGGGGAAAATGACCACTTTGCATCTTCACCCACCCAACACGAAAGTTACCCGCTATGGGCAGGCGGGCGAGTCTTATTTCCACACCTGGTCACATAAGTCATGGTGCACTCGATGAGTTATGCAAAGACTCGTTATCAAAATTTCAAATGCTTGGCTTGTGGCCTATGCCTAGACATTTTAACTATTTCGTTTCATAAATGTTTGCATTATATATTAATATCATATTTCTAGAAATTAATGGAAAATGTTGTTTCATTTTCATATTTTCAGCACCACAACTTACACTGTATGGACTACCTTTACCGTGTCAAGGCCGTTTTTCATTTGGCTTGATATTAATAATATAGGCAGGCTATAGATTTACACAGTGATATGTAGTGTGAAATTTAAAGTCATTACAAACCATGTGTGACCCAATAGTACTCACTATAACTCAACAAGATCTGTTTGGCCAATCACCTGGTAGAAGAAGCTGCTGAATTGGTGCTTTTTATCAAGAAAGTTAAGAAGAAACAGATGGGATCTCAAAGTCTTGATTGAAATTTAAAAACAAAACAAAATTGAGAGTGGCAAGGAAATGCTGAAAGTCTCATCTGACACAGGTATGTACTCCTTGGGTAAGGCCAAACAAAGAAGAAGGTCTGTCTCAGAAACATTTTGCAAAAAAGCTAAGTGCTGTGCAATTTTATTTTATCTTATTATTTTTTTTAGGCTTCAGCGAGTAGACCTACGCGCTGTAGCTCATTTCACATACCAATGCGGGCGGGCTTCTGAGTCCGACAATCTTCTTTATTTGGTCTTACGTACTTCATGATGCATGCTGGCTGACTTCTCACTTCTCAATAAACCATTATCAAACTATTATCATTATTTAATTGGCCAAATAAAAAAAAATAATGTGATTCTCGTCCAGTCTTTTAAAAAGCCAGCAAGGTCCTTACTATTTAATAATATTTAATGTCTAACTAAAGTCTAAATGTCTAAAGTCTAATGTCAAAGTCTAAATGCATGTCAGACATGTACTTCTTCGGCGGAATAAATTATTTTCGTGTACCATACATAACACCAGTGGTGTAGCCAGGTTTTTCATGTAACTTTTTGATTTGCCGTGGTGGGGTGGGGGGGGGGGGGGGGGGGGTAAGAGGTGTTGCGTCCCCATATCGAAGTGAAAAACTAACATTTTCCAACTAATTTGCCTTTCTCCTATTTGTCAATTTCCTTTCCCTTTTCCTTCCCCTTTTGTTTCCTCTAATCCCATTCTTTGCCTTTCCGATTTTCCGCTGCCTCCCGATTTTCCCGTTCAATTTTTTTCAGGGGGACACCTGCCCCTTGCCCGTATGGCTATGATTTATTGCACCGCCCCCTATAAATACATGTATGTAGACATGAGATTTCCCACACACTTTCAGGATGTTCAGGTTTTTGTTCAAGCAAAGTCATTCTCATGCCTGGGTAATTGACTTGACCTAAGGTTGAGTTAACATACCCAGGATACCAACCATACCCTTATGCTGTGAACAAGCTTTTTATTTTGCATGTATGTGGGTAAACATGGAAGTGCGTATCAGACGCTTTCAAAATGATGGTCAAATGTGAAATTGTCAGATTCAGCACATGCATGTATTGTACATGTATTATAAATTATTATTAAAGAAATGAATACAACTATAATAGTTGTATTCATTTCTTGTTCATTTTACTCGGTAAACACCCTGTATATATTATAATGTATGGGTTACTCTCACCCTATATGCCAATTCTTGTATTTATTTGCAATTGTCATTTTACATGATTCAAGTTATACTGCCTAAAGTAAAAAAGTTTAAAAAAGTGTACACATCTAAAATACCGTATTATCCCTAATAAGCGCCCATGCCCTAATAAGCACCCTCCCCTAAATGTTAATTGACTTTGAAATGTATTTAACCTTTCAAATTCAAGATATTTTGATATCAGAAGAATCCCCCTATTTTTCTCATTATGTCTGTAAAATTTTAGGGCCCAAAAATGTTCCATTTGGAAATTATAGGCTAAATTGTGGTGAATTATTGCCTAAGGTGGTTAACCACCAGCCAGTTTGTGTATAACTCAATGGGCAAATTAATTGTGACCTTGTCCTTCTAAAAATAGAACCATTGGAGTTATGCAATTCAAACTTTGGAATGCAACAATTACAAGTATGACCTTTCATGTAAACTAGAAAACATCAAGTTGAAAATCGGGCCAGCAATCGGAATATCTACCTTTAAGTTTATATGAAATAAAGACCACGAATTGTATCTCTGAATCATAACTCTCTGTCTGTTACACTAATTGTAACAAAAATAACCATTCATTTGGAGACGATTCACATCACACAATTTAAAACGTTTAAAACACTGAATCCCAAAATGTTCTTTGTTTTTCTGTAGAAAAATGCCACTAAAGATCATTACCACCGATTTAAAATGACTTGGCTAACCACCTTGGGCACTTATTAGGGATAATACGGTAATTCCATTAAATGTGAATTCAGGTTGTTTTAACATCCCACAGCGTTTCGTCCCAGTACTGTTTCGACTCAATACCATTTATTCCCACAACCGTTTTATCCCAACATTGTTTCATCTCCATTACCATTTCATCCCAGTGAGCATTGACAACAGTACCCCGGAACAGTACGTACAAACCATTGCTGGTCCATTGAATTCGCTCAATAAGCCCTTTTGCTATTCCGAAAAAGTGCAAACTGCGCAGAAATTGATAGGAGATAAACATGCTGAGGTTGCTGTACTTTCCCAATTTGGCGAACTTTGCACTTTCATAAAAATGCACTGTTATACTTGCGTTTTGATTGAACCCTGTTTTTGGCAGCTGGAGATGAAAGGAAATAATTGATTGCCGACAAGTTGGAACCCAGTAGTATATTTTAATGGAATAAATCATATTGAAAACTGGAAACCAGGCTGCGGAAAACGGGATTCATTTGATTATCGTTATATCTCTATTTGTATGAACATTGCACCTCAAAGGTATTGAAGATTGTGCAGCTGAAAATAAATGAAATGATTACTGATGACACAACGAATCACAGGGGATTCCCAAGGAGTCGCAGTTCATCACACGGCTGTCTACGGTCGAGGTGGTCTTGTTTATCTCAAAAAAAATTCCGACGATAACATTTTCTGAGCATGCAATGAATGGCGAAAAGGCTTATAGCTTTCACCTTTCCCTGAACCAATCAATCAATATCTCAATGAGGATAAAACAGTAATGGGATAAAACAGACTCCTGCCTAATGCAGGAGTCTCCCGCCTAGACACTCTTTCTCCCGCACTCCCGCCTAGCGTATAAAATCTCCCGCCTCAACAAAATTACCTCAATTAAACTGTTTATCAACACCTTTATACTAGCTTCCGTGGGTAAGTTTGCGATTTTGACCATACAATTTTCGTGCGGATTTGAGTAAAACATCATTGCTACCCCCACCTCCCCCCAC
>JAYJML010000530.1:0-26445 GCA_035610835.1 Ophiura sarsii | reverse complement strand
TTGCGTAAAATTCACCTCGGTATAGATATGGCTATTGAAAACACCGCGGCGATAGTAACAATTTTATAGCATGAGGCACTCGTGTTTTAGCTGTAAAAGCCAACATTACATTTTCTAGTTCACTTTTAATTGAATTGACATTGGAATGTTTTGAAAGAGAGCTAAACATTTTTAATAAAATCGAGTAAATATTTTAGATTCATAAACAATCCCTTGCTACACGTGAAATAATGTATTACTATACTAGCAAAGTCTAGCAATAACGGATCTGATTGGTTTACGGGGAGTTTCCGTGCATTGCTTACGCTCCTTTGTCTACAGTCATATTTCAACTACAGTGCGGCACCGGAAACCGACGGGGTTCACTGAAGCAGTCGACTCGCTCAGGATCCGCTCTAGGATCCCTAATTTGCATATTGGCGCATATAAATACCGCGGGTTATCACCAACACAAACATTACAGTATTGAACTCAACAATTTAGAATCATGGCTCCTAAAGCAAGCGGTAAAGGTGCAAAGAAGGCAGGCAAGGCCAAGGGCCGTCCACCAGGTAGTGGTACAGGAAAGAGACGCAAGCGAAGAAAGGAAAGCTACGGCATCTACATCTACAAGGTGTTGAAACAGGTGCATCCCGATACCGGTATCTCAAGCCGTGCCATGAGCATCATGAACAGCTTTGTCAACGACATCTTCGAGCGTATTGCCGGTGAAGCTTCCCGTTTAGCTCTCTACAACAAGAAGGCCACCATCTCCAGCCGTGAAGTCCAGACTGCTGTCCGTCTACTTCTGCCCGGCGAGCTCGCCAAACACGCTGTCAGTGAAGGAACTAAGGCTGTCACCAAATACACCACCTCCAAGTAAACTTGTCGTCCGACACAAAAACACAACGGCTCTTTTCAGAGCCACCCTATCTTCCAAGAAGAGATTATTTTGAACAGTATCTTAAATGTTAGTGAATGTATAGAACAGTCCAACAATTGGTTTAGAAAAAACAAATCTAATCGATGTGCGTTTTCAATGTCCTTGTAATTTTCCCATATACTATTATGATTTAATACATTATTTTCACATTGACAATAAATGGTAGCCTATATACTTAATAATAATGCAGTAATAAATTATCAAATGTGTACGTCTTTACGTGATTTTTGTGTGTGCGATACGAAGCACAACAATTCAATTTCAATTCATGTTTTTCTGGTTTTTTTTTCTCTCAATCTCAAAATACTGACAATAATATTTAAAACGAAAAGAAGCAAAATGGCGCGGACTTTATTGGGGGCTCAACCGGGACCGCTGTGTTACGCGCTTGGTTCTATAATACGCCCTCCTCGACCTGTATGTTTTTTCTCCCACGTCCGCTTAGACACGATATATAAAAGCGGCGCAGAGCGGACTTCATTATTAGTCTTGAAATTATCCAAGAAATAACTCAACATGTCTGGACGAGGTAAAGGAGGAAAGGGACTCGGAAAGGGAGGCGCCAAACGTCATCGAAAGGTTTTGCGTGATAACATCCAGGGTATCACCAAACCAGCTATCCGTCGTCTGGCTCGCCGTGGTGGTGTCAAACGTATTTCTGGTCTGATTTACGAAGAGACCCGTGGAGTCCTGAAGGTGTTCCTTGAGAACGTCATCCGTGATGCTGTCACTTACTGCGAGCACGCAAAGAGGAAGACCGTCACCGCTATGGACGTAGTCTACGCCTTGAAACGCCAGGGACGTACACTGTACGGATTCGGCGGTTAGATTGTTGCATTTTGCTTCATTCCAACAAACAAACGGCTCTTTTTAGGGCCACTAACATTCCCAAAGAGAGATAATATGCGTCTGTTTATTACTATTTGTTGTGTCAATCATAGTAAATAATAATCAAGAACCAAATATTTATGCCTTATATGATAATAATATTAAAGTTCAGTTCAATTTGATTTTTGATGTGCTTCCATCTCCATAATTATACAAAAACCAATCACAATGTTATAAATAAATACAACGCGATAGTATAAATTGTCACAATACAAGTGTATATTAATAACTTCTTAAATTAAAGGATCGTGCCTATTTTAAAGTAGGTATTGAATTTAGGCCCACGGACATAGAACTCAAAAAATGATATAATAAAGTCATCCGTGGTCTCTTGTGATTTCTATTTATTTTCCCAATAGTGTAGTTGAGTATCCGCCAAGTTCAATTTTATTGTCAATAGGGCATAACAAAAAACTATTTTTTTCTCTTCTTTTCTCGAATCTCGTTCCCCGGGGTACCGAGAGCTGATTGCATGAATGCATTGATCGTTGCCGCTAGAATAGTGTTGGTGTCGTCTGGACCAATTGGAGACTCGGCTTTATTGACCAATCGTACGACTCGCTTCGGTAACCAATCAGCAATGACGGCGCAATTTGTGAAAGAGAAAACGGCTGGTTTTTGGTATATAAAGAGTCGCCGTGGTTTGTTTATACCATATTCATTTGAATTTTGAAATAATAGAATGGCACGTACCAAGCAAACCGCACGTAAATCTACCGGGGGAAAGGCTCCTCGTAAGCAGCTGGCCACCAAGGCAGCTCGCAAATCCGCACCGGCTACCGGCGGCGTAAAGAAGCCCCATCGTTACAGGCCCGGTACCGTGGCTCTCCGTGAGATCCGTCGCTACCAGAAGAGCACCGAGCTTCTCATCCGAAAGCTGCCCTTCCAGCGTCTAGTCCGTGAGATCGCCCAGGATTTCAAGACCGAGCTTCGATTCCAGAGCTCTGCCATCATGGCACTTCAGGAGGCCAGCGAAGCTTACTTGGTCGGTCTTTTCGAAGACACCAACCTGTGTGCCATCCACGCCAAACGTGTCACTATCATGCCAAAGGACATTCAGTTGGCACGTCGCATCCGTGGTGAGCGCGCATAAGTTGTATCCAACTTGTGTTGCACACATCAATCAAAGGCTCTTTTCAGAGCCACCATAACTTCAAAAAAGAGATTTGTGTCCTGTTGTTGCTATTGGTTTTTTAATTTTATTTGAGTGTACAAAGATTCCACAAGCAGTCTGGTACTACTAAACACTTCGTATAATTTTGTCCCCCCAAAAGTATGACTCATTTCTTTCTATACCCATTGACAGTAAGCCTACATTCATATCTATAAAACGAAAGGGAATAGCGACCATTTAGAACAAACATTGTAATCAAGTTGATAATTTAAAGCAAAAAATAGGAGAAAACAAAATAAATGACAATAACAATATTTGCATCGAACACGTTCGTACATATACCGTAGACTCAGCCCAGTTGAGCGTTAAAACACTTTCCACGCGGCTGTTAGTTTTACCGTATACAAAACAGATTATTCAGCAATTGTCAAAGTCTATCTCAAGGATTACTGAACCAATACTAGGCATATTGGTATGTATTTCAAGGCATTTCTCGTGGGGATTGAAAATATGGTAATGAAATTAAATAATGTTGACATTTTGTAATACTTTTGTGAAACTTTGGAATGTCGTCTGCAGACGCCTGCCGCGTGGAAAGTGTTAAGTCATACAATTAATTGTTGTTGTTGTTGTTGTTGTTGTAAATACAAAATGTGTGATTTAAGATATAAATAGTTTAAATTTTCATCCAATCCACCACATTAGATATAGGCCTATGCGTGGTGGATAGATACGGTCAGTGCAGAACAAGCCATATGGATCGCTGAGATGACGTGTTTATACTCTCTGTTTTATCGCTTCTAAATGTCCTCATTACTGGACATTTCAGAAAATCAACATCATTGTTAGCTTGCTAAAGGCCAACACTTTCATGTGTCATCATGTTTTCTGGCAATAGATGAGATTTAAAGTGATAATTAAAGGAAATTTCAACAAAATCGAACAAAATTAATTTACGTTTTTGAAATTTATGCTGCAGTTTGACGAAATCATACACAACATAGGCAAAACGGGTATCTATAGACAGCTGAGACCCTAGTGTACATTGTGTTATGCTTCGGGTGATTGTCAGAAGGATAGTTACCGATACAATTCAAGTTTTCCTAGGCTATAAAGCACACCAGATGAGAAAAATTACAATAAATAAAACGCGGGCCACACTCAAACTCCAAATCATGGCGGATACGGTGATTTCACGCACGTCCGCAATGAGCTTGTATAATCAAATCGTATTCGGCTGACGCTTTTTAATTTCTACTCGTTCGTTCACTTCTCACAGCGCTGTTCAACTCTAAAACTGTAAACATGGCTACTCCTCGATCTCCAGCAAAGAAGGCCACTAAGGCTAATAAGGTTGCCAAGCCACGAGTTCATCCCTCATGCTCACAAATGGTTCATGCTGCCGTTGCCGCATTGAAAGACAGACGTGGCTCGTCTTTGGCAGCAATCAAGAAATACATCGCCGCCAACTACAAGTGCGACGTTGACAAACTTAAGGCACACATCAGGAACGCCATCAAGAGTGGTGTAGCGAACGGTACTTTGGTCCAGGTAAAGGGAACTGGGGCCAGTGGATCTTTCCGTCTAGGCACCAATAAGGCAGACAGCGAAAAAGCCAAGGCAAAGAAGGCCAAGGCAGCAGATCGCAAGAAGGCAGTCGCCGCCAAGAAGAAGGAGAAGAGAGAGGCAGCCAAGGAAAAGAAGGCTGCTAAGGCAAAGGCCAAGAAGGACGCAACCAAGGCTAAGAAGGAAGCAAAGAAGTCGACCACCAAGACGGCGAAGAAACCAAACAAGGCAGCAACATCAACGAAGGCAGCACCGAAGAAGAAGACCGCAAAGCCAACGAAGAAGGCCGCACCAATGAAGAAGGCCGCGCCAAAGAAGAAAGCCGCACCAAAGAAGAAGGCTGCGCCAAAGAAGAAAGCAGCACCAAAGAAGAAGTAAACATCTTCTTATCCTCAATCAAACGGCTCTTTTCAGAGCCACCCTATCTTCCAAAATGAGATAATGATGCATGTATGTCTTCATTCATTATAATAATTGTAATAATTTTGTAATTTACATTTGTATTATACAATTTGCCTTAATAACTTGCCCGAAGCAAAACAAAGAAAAATAACATGAAATGCAAAAATGGTGTCGATAAATTGAATACAAAACAACAAAAACAAACACATGATTGATAACTTCAACCAATCAATTATCCATCAATATGAAGAATGAAATGATTCCTCGAAACATGATTGCAAATCGACCAAAAACTGGGCGTGAAAATCGACCAAAATAGTTTAACATTGTAAAAAACATGATGTGAAACGTTTACGTTTTTATTCTGTTGTAGTTTCCTGTTTAACTGACGTCTCTGTACAGGTTTTTTTGCGGTGTTTACACGCATATTATTAAAGCCAAATAAAACTATTTCATTGATCGCAAACAGTTTTGAACCTGTTGTAAAAGAGTTTTCCAGAAAAAGAAGAATATTAACTTGCATCGCAATCGTCGTGTTTTGCAGGGTATTTTTTTGTGCAAAATCATAATATTATTAGAGTTTGAAATGCCATCTCAACGGTTTTTACTCTACATTAATTTACGGTACTTTCTTCAACATTTGATTTCAATTCAGTGAGCGTGTATTAGTTCATAGATTACGTGCTCATTGTTTAAGCAAATAATTTTAACTAGTCATCATTGTGAATGGTAATAGGCCTGTTATATATAATGATATTTCAAATTCATAATGTCTAACGCTACAATACAACTATTAAAGGGGAAACACAAACAAAATAGCCAATGTTGAGTCGAATAACACTCCCGTAAATGTGAATGAAATGGAAGATTTATGACTAACAATATAGTAACCTATAAAAATAACACCGTCAATTTATCTTTTTAGAAGTTAGGGTGGCTCTGAAAAGAGCCGTTGGTTTTAATGGTCATCTAGCTTATTTTGCCTTGGCGGTCTTCTTGGGGAGAAGTACAGCTTGGATGTTGGGCAGTACACCACCCTGTGCAATGGTGACACCACTGAGAAGCTTGTTCAACTCTTCGTCGTTGCGGATGGCAAGCTGCAAGTGACGGGGATTGATCCTGGTCTTCTTGTTGTCACGGGCGGCGTTGCCGGCCAACTCGAGGATCTCAGCTGCGAGGTACTCCATCACGGCAGCCAGGTATACTGGGGCTCCGGCACCAACACGCTGGGCATAGTTGCCTTTGCGCAAAAAACGGTGCACACGACCGACGGGGAACTGAAGTCCCGCTCTTGAAGATCGGCTCTTGCCCTTAGCTCTTGCTTTTCCTCCTTTACCACGTCCAGACATGATTAATTATTTGTGTACAGTGAGTCGATACGAAAAACTGAATGAATGAAATTTGCTAAGGCAGTGCAGCGGTATTTATACTGAGCCGGCGGATCCTGGCGCAGTCAAAACGAGTTAAGCACGGACCAATCAGATTGCGTAAAATTCACCTCGGTATAGATATGGCTATTGAAAACACCGCGGCGATAGTAACAATTTTATAGCATGAGGCACTCGTGTTTTAGCTGTAAAAGCCAACATTACATTTTCTAGTTCACTTTTAATTGAATTGACATTGGAATGTTTTGAAAGAGAGCTAAACATTTTTAATAAAATCGAGTAAATATTTTAGATTCATAAACAATCCCTTGCTACACGTGAAATAATGTATTACTATACTAGCAAAGTCTAGCAATAACGGATCTGATTGGTTTACGGGGAGTTTCCGTGCATTGCTTACGCTCCTTTGTCTACAGTCATATTTCAACTACAGTGCGGCACCGGAAACCGACGGGGTTCACTGAAGCAGTCGACTCGCTCAGGATCCGCTCTAGGATCCCTAATTTGCATATTGGCGCATATAAATACCGCGGGTTATCACCAACACAAACATTACAGTATTGAACTCAACAATTTAGAATCATGGCTCCTAAAGCAAGCGGTAAAGGTGCAAAGAAGGCAGGCAAGGCCAAGGGCCGTCCACCAGGTAGTGGTACAGGAAAGAGACGCAAGCGAAGAAAGGAAAGCTACGGCATCTACATCTACAAGGTGTTGAAACAGGTGCATCCCGATACCGGTATCTCAAGCCGTGCCATGAGCATCATGAACAGCTTTGTCAACGACATCTTCGAGCGTATTGCCGGTGAAGCTTCCCGTTTAGCTCTCTACAACAAGAAGGCCACCATCTCCAGCCGTGAAGTCCAGACTGCTGTCCGTCTACTTCTGCCCGGCGAGCTCGCCAAACACGCTGTCAGTGAAGGAACTAAGGCTGTCACCAAATACACCACCTCCAAGTAAACTTGTCGTCCGACACAAAAACACAACGGCTCTTTTCAGAGCCACCCTATCTTCCAAGAAGAGATTATTTTGAACAGTATCTTAAATGTTAGTGAATGTATAGAACAGTCCAACAATTGGTTTAGAAAAAACAAATCTAATCGATGTGCGTTTTCAATGTCCTTGTAATTTTCCCATATACTATTATGATTTAATACATTATTTTCACATTGACAATAAATGGTAGCCTATATACTTAATAATAATGCAGTAATAAATTATCAAATGTGTACGTCTTTACGTGATTTTTGTGTGTGCGATACGAAGCACAACAATTCAATTTCAATTCATGTTTTTCTGGTTTTTTTTTCTCTCAATCTCAAAATACTGACAATAATATTTAAAACGAAAAGAAGCAAAATGGCGCGGACTTTATTGGGGGCTCAACCGGGACCGCTGTGTTACGCGCTTGGTTCTATAATACGCCCTCCTCGACCTGTATGTTTTTTCTCCCACGTCCGCTTAGACACGATATATAAAAGCGGCGCAGAGCGGACTTCATTATTAGTCTTGAAATTATCCAAGAAATAACTCAACATGTCTGGACGAGGTAAAGGAGGAAAGGGACTCGGAAAGGGAGGCGCCAAACGTCATCGAAAGGTTTTGCGTGATAACATCCAGGGTATCACCAAACCAGCTATCCGTCGTCTGGCTCGCCGTGGTGGTGTCAAACGTATTTCTGGTCTGATTTACGAAGAGACCCGTGGAGTCCTGAAGGTGTTCCTTGAGAACGTCATCCGTGATGCTGTCACTTACTGCGAGCACGCAAAGAGGAAGACCGTCACCGCTATGGACGTAGTCTACGCCTTGAAACGCCAGGGACGTACACTGTACGGATTCGGCGGTTAGATTGTTGCATTTTGCTTCATTCCAACAAACAAACGGCTCTTTTTAGGGCCACTAACATTCCCAAAGAGAGATAATATGCGTCTGTTTATTACTATTTGTTGTGTCAATCATAGTAAATAATAATCAAGAACCAAATATTTATGCCTTATATGATAATAATATTAAAGTTCAGTTCAATTTGATTTTTGATGTGCTTCCATCTCCATAATTATACAAAAACCAATCACAATGTTATAAATAAATACAACGCGATAGTATAAATTGTCACAATACAAGTGTATATTAATAACTTCTTAAATTAAAGGATCGTGCCTATTTTAAAGTAGGTATTGAATTTAGGCCCACGGACATAGAACTCAAAAAATGATATAATAAAGTCATCCGTGGTCTCTTGTGATTTCTATTTATTTTCCCAATAGTGTAGTTGAGTATCCGCCAAGTTCAATTTTATTGTCAATAGGGCATAACAAAAAACTATTTTTTTCTCTTCTTTTCTCGAATCTCGTTCCCCGGGGTACCGAGAGCTGATTGCATGAATGCATTGATCGTTGCCGCTAGAATAGTGTTGGTGTCGTCTGGACCAATTGGAGACTCGGCTTTATTGACCAATCGTACGACTCGCTTCGGTAACCAATCAGCAATGACGGCGCAATTTGTGAAAGAGAAAACGGCTGGTTTTTGGTATATAAAGAGTCGCCGTGGTTTGTTTATACCATATTCATTTGAATTTTGAAATAATAGAATGGCACGTACCAAGCAAACCGCACGTAAATCTACCGGGGGAAAGGCTCCTCGTAAGCAGCTGGCCACCAAGGCAGCTCGCAAATCCGCACCGGCTACCGGCGGCGTAAAGAAGCCCCATCGTTACAGGCCCGGTACCGTGGCTCTCCGTGAGATCCGTCGCTACCAGAAGAGCACCGAGCTTCTCATCCGAAAGCTGCCCTTCCAGCGTCTAGTCCGTGAGATCGCCCAGGATTTCAAGACCGAGCTTCGATTCCAGAGCTCTGCCATCATGGCACTTCAGGAGGCCAGCGAAGCTTACTTGGTCGGTCTTTTCGAAGACACCAACCTGTGTGCCATCCACGCCAAACGTGTCACTATCATGCCAAAGGACATTCAGTTGGCACGTCGCATCCGTGGTGAGCGCGCATAAGTTGTATCCAACTTGTGTTGCACACATCAATCAAAGGCTCTTTTCAGAGCCACCATAACTTCAAAAAAGAGATTTGTGTCCTGTTGTTGCTATTGGTTTTTTAATTTTATTTGAGTGTACAAAGATTCCACAAGCAGTCTGGTACTACTAAACACTTCGTATAATTTTGTCCCCCCAAAAGTATGACTCATTTCTTTCTATACCCATTGACAGTAAGCCTACATTCATATCTATAAAACGAAAGGGAATAGCGACCATTTAGAACAAACATTGTAATCAAGTTGATAATTTAAAGCAAAAAATAGGAGAAAACAAAATAAATGACAATAACAATATTTGCATCGAACACGTTCGTACATATACCGTAGACTCAGCCCAGTTGAGCGTTAAAACACTTTCCACGCGGCTGTTAGTTTTACCGTATACAAAACAGATTATTCAGCAATTGTCAAAGTCTATCTCAAGGATTACTGAACCAATACTAGGCATATTGGTATGTATTTCAAGGCATTTCTCGTGGGGATTGAAAATATGGTAATGAAATTAAATAATGTTGACATTTTGTAATACTTTTGTGAAACTTTGGAATGTCGTCTGCAGACGCCTGCCGCGTGGAAAGTGTTAAGTCATACAATTAATTGTTGTTGTTGTTGTTGTTGTTGTAAATACAAAATGTGTGATTTAAGATATAAATAGTTTAAATTTTCATCCAATCCACCACATTAGATATAGGCCTATGCGTGGTGGATAGATACGGTCAGTGCAGAACAAGCCATATGGATCGCTGAGATGACGTGTTTATACTCTCTGTTTTATCGCTTCTAAATGTCCTCATTACTGGACATTTCAGAAAATCAACATCATTGTTAGCTTGCTAAAGGCCAACACTTTCATGTGTCATCATGTTTTCTGGCAATAGATGAGATTTAAAGTGATAATTAAAGGAAATTTCAACAAAATCGAACAAAATTAATTTACGTTTTTGAAATTTATGCTGCAGTTTGACGAAATCATACACAACATAGGCAAAACGGGTATCTATAGACAGCTGAGACCCTAGTGTACATTGTGTTATGCTTCGGGTGATTGTCAGAAGGATAGTTACCGATACAATTCAAGTTTTCCTAGGCTATAAAGCACACCAGATGAGAAAAATTACAATAAATAAAACGCGGGCCACACTCAAACTCCAAATCATGGCGGATACGGTGATTTCACGCACGTCCGCAATGAGCTTGTATAATCAAATCGTATTCGGCTGACGCTTTTTAATTTCTACTCGTTCGTTCACTTCTCACAGCGCTGTTCAACTCTAAAACTGTAAACATGGCTACTCCTCGATCTCCAGCAAAGAAGGCCACTAAGGCTAATAAGGTTGCCAAGCCACGAGTTCATCCCTCATGCTCACAAATGGTTCATGCTGCCGTTGCCGCATTGAAAGACAGACGTGGCTCGTCTTTGGCAGCAATCAAGAAATACATCGCCGCCAACTACAAGTGCGACGTTGACAAACTTAAGGCACACATCAGGAACGCCATCAAGAGTGGTGTAGCGAACGGTACTTTGGTCCAGGTAAAGGGAACTGGGGCCAGTGGATCTTTCCGTCTAGGCACCAATAAGGCAGACAGCGAAAAAGCCAAGGCAAAGAAGGCCAAGGCAGCAGATCGCAAGAAGGCAGTCGCCGCCAAGAAGAAGGAGAAGAGAGAGGCAGCCAAGGAAAAGAAGGCTGCTAAGGCAAAGGCCAAGAAGGACGCAACCAAGGCTAAGAAGGAAGCAAAGAAGTCGACCACCAAGACGGCGAAGAAACCAAACAAGGCAGCAACATCAACGAAGGCAGCACCGAAGAAGAAGACCGCAAAGCCAACGAAGAAGGCCGCACCAATGAAGAAGGCCGCGCCAAAGAAGAAAGCCGCACCAAAGAAGAAGGCTGCGCCAAAGAAGAAAGCAGCACCAAAGAAGAAGTAAACATCTTCTTATCCTCAATCAAACGGCTCTTTTCAGAGCCACCCTATCTTCCAAAATGAGATAATGATGCATGTATGTCTTCATTCATTATAATAATTGTAATAATTTTGTAATTTACATTTGTATTATACAATTTGCCTTAATAACTTGCCCGAAGCAAAACAAAGAAAAATAACATGAAATGCAAAAATGGTGTCGATAAATTGAATACAAAACAACAAAAACAAACACATGATTGATAACTTCAACCAATCAATTATCCATCAATATGAAGAATGAAATGATTCCTCGAAACATGATTGCAAATCGACCAAAAACTGGGCGTGAAAATCGACCAAAATAGTTTAACATTGTAAAAAACATGATGTGAAACGTTTACGTTTTTATTCTGTTGTAGTTTCCTGTTTAACTGACGTCTCTGTACAGGTTTTTTTGCGGTGTTTACACGCATATTATTAAAGCCAAATAAAACTATTTCATTGATCGCAAACAGTTTTGAACCTGTTGTAAAAGAGTTTTCCAGAAAAAGAAGAATATTAACTTGCATCGCAATCGTCGTGTTTTGCAGGGTATTTTTTTGTGCAAAATCATAATATTATTAGAGTTTGAAATGCCATCTCAACGGTTTTTACTCTACATTAATTTACGGTACTTTCTTCAACATTTGATTTCAATTCAGTGAGCGTGTATTAGTTCATAGATTACGTGCTCATTGTTTAAGCAAATAATTTTAACTAGTCATCATTGTGAATGGTAATAGGCCTGTTATATATAATGATATTTCAAATTCATAATGTCTAACGCTACAATACAACTATTAAAGGGGAAACACAAACAAAATAGCCAATGTTGAGTCGAATAACACTCCCGTAAATGTGAATGAAATGGAAGATTTATGACTAACAATATAGTAACCTATAAAAATAACACCGTCAATTTATCTTTTTAGAAGTTAGGGTGGCTCTGAAAAGAGCCGTTGGTTTTAATGGTCATCTAGCTTATTTTGCCTTGGCGGTCTTCTTGGGGAGAAGTACAGCTTGGATGTTGGGCAGTACACCACCCTGTGCAATGGTGACACCACTGAGAAGCTTGTTCAACTCTTCGTCGTTGCGGATGGCAAGCTGCAAGTGACGGGGATTGATCCTGGTCTTCTTGTTGTCACGGGCGGCGTTGCCGGCCAACTCGAGGATCTCAGCTGCGAGGTACTCCATCACGGCAGCCAGGTATACTGGGGCTCCGGCACCAACACGCTGGGCATAGTTGCCTTTGCGCAAAAAACGGTGCACACGACCGACGGGGAACTGAAGTCCCGCTCTTGAAGATCGGCTCTTGCCCTTAGCTCTTGCTTTTCCTCCTTTACCACGTCCAGACATGATTAATTATTTGTGTACAGTGAGTCGATACGAAAAACTGAATGAATGAAATTTGCTAAGGCAGTGCAGCGGTATTTATACTGAGCCGGCGGATCCTGGCGCAGTCAAAACGAGTTAAGCACGGACCAATCAGATTGCGTAAAATTCACCTCGGTATAGATATGGCTATTGAAAACACCGCGGCGATAGTAACAATTTTATAGCATGAGGCACTCGTGTTTTAGCTGTAAAAGCCAACATTACATTTTCTAGTTCACTTTTAATTGAATTGACATTGGAATGTTTTGAAAGAGAGCTAAACATTTTTAATAAAATCGAGTAAATATTTTAGATTCATAAACAATCCCTTGCTACACGTGAAATAATGTATTACTATACTAGCAAAGTCTAGCAATAACGGATCTGATTGGTTTACGGGGAGTTTCCGTGCATTGCTTACGCTCCTTTGTCTACAGTCATATTTCAACTACAGTGCGGCACCGGAAACCGACGGGGTTCACTGAAGCAGTCGACTCGCTCAGGATCCGCTCTAGGATCCGCTCTAGGATCCCTAATTTGCATATTGGCGCATATAAATACCGCGGGTTATCACCAACACAAACATTACAGTATTGAACTCAACAATTTAGAATCATGGCTCCTAAAGCAAGCGGTAAAGGTGCAAAGAAGGCAGGCAAGGCCAAGGGCCGTCCACCAGGTAGTGGTACAGGAAAGAGACGCAAGCGAAGAAAGGAAAGCTACGGCATCTACATCTACAAGGTGTTGAAACAGGTGCATCCCGATACCGGTATCTCAAGCCGTGCCATGAGCATCATGAACAGCTTTGTCAACGACATCTTCGAGCGTATTGCCGGTGAAGCTTCCCGTTTAGCTCTCTACAACAAGAAGGCCACCATCTCCAGCCGTGAAGTCCAGACTGCTGTCCGTCTACTTCTGCCCGGCGAGCTCGCCAAACACGCTGTCAGTGAAGGAACTAAGGCTGTCACCAAATACACCACCTCCAAGTAAACTTGTCGTCCGACACAAAAACACAACGGCTCTTTTCAGAGCCACCCTATCTTCCAAGAAGAGATTATTTTGAACAGTATCTTAAATGTTAGTGAATGTATAGAACAGTCCAACAATTGGTTTAGAAAAAACAAATCTAATCGATGTGCGTTTTCAATGTCCTTGTAATTTTCCCATATACTATTATGATTTAATACATTATTTTCACATTGACAATAAATGGTAGCCTATATACTTAATAATAATGCAGTAATAAATTATCAAATGTGTACGTCTTTACGTGATTTTTGTGTGTGCGATACGAAGCACAACAATTCAATTTCAATTCATGTTTTTCTGGGTTTTTTTTCTCTCAATCTCAAAATACTGACAATAATATTTAAAACGAAAAGAAGCAAAATGGCGCGGACTTTATTGGGGGCTCAACCGGGACCGCTGTGTTACGCGCTTGGTTCTATAATACGCCCTCCTCGACCTGTATGTTTTTTCTCCCACGTCCGCTTAGACACGATATATAAAAGCGGCGCAGAGCGGACTTCATTATTAGTCTTGAAATTATCCAAGAAATAACTCAACATGTCTGGACGAGGTAAAGGAGGAAAGGGACTCGGAAAGGGAGGCGCCAAACGTCATCGAAAGGTTTTGCGTGATAACATCCAGGGTATCACCAAACCAGCTATCCGTCGTCTGGCTCGCCGTGGTGGTGTCAAACGTATTTCTGGTCTGATTTACGAAGAGACCCGTGGAGTCCTGAAGGTGTTCCTTGAGAACGTCATCCGTGATGCTGTCACTTACTGCGAGCACGCAAAGAGGAAGACCGTCACCGCTATGGACGTAGTCTACGCCTTGAAACGCCAGGGACGTACACTGTACGGATTCGGCGGTTAGATTGTTGCATTTTGCTTCATTCCAACAAACAAACGGCTCTTTTTAGGGCCACTAACATTCCCAAAGAGAGATAATATGCGTCTGTTTATTACTATTTGTTGTGTCAATCATAGTAAATAATAATCAAGAACCAAATATTTATGCCTTATATGATAATAATATTAAAGTTCAGTTCAATTTGATTTTTGATGTGCTTCCATCTCCATAATTATACAAAAACCAATCACAATGTTATAAATAAATACAACGCGATAGTATAAATTGTCACAATACAAGTGTATATTAATAACTTCTTAAATTAAAGGATCGTGCCTATTTTAAAGTAGGTATTGAATTTAGGCCCACGGACATAGAACTCAAAAAATGATATAATAAAGTCATCCGTGGTCTCTTGTGATTTCTATTTATTTTCCCAATAGTGTAGTTGAGTATCCGCCAAGTTCAATTTTATTGTCAATAGGGCATAACAAAAAACTATTTTTTTCTCTTCTTTTCTCGAATCTCGTTCCCCGGGGTACCGAGAGCTGATTGCATGAATGCATTGATCGTTGCCGCTAGAATAGTGTTGGTGTCGTCTGGACCAATTGGAGACTCGGCTTTATTGACCAATCGTACGACTCGCTTCGGTAACCAATCAGCAATGACGGCGCAATTTGTGAAAGAGAAAACGGCTGGTTTTTGGTATATAAAGAGTCGCCGTGGTTTGTTTATACCATATTCATTTGAATTTTGAAATAATAGAATGGCACGTACCAAGCAAACCGCACGTAAATCTACCGGGGGAAAGGCTCCTCGTAAGCAGCTGGCCACCAAGGCAGCTCGCAAATCCGCACCGGCTACCGGCGGCGTAAAGAAGCCCCATCGTTACAGGCCCGGTACCGTGGCTCTCCGTGAGATCCGTCGCTACCAGAAGAGCACCGAGCTTCTCATCCGAAAGCTGCCCTTCCAGCGTCTAGTCCGTGAGATCGCCCAGGATTTCAAGACCGAGCTTCGATTCCAGAGCTCTGCCATCATGGCACTTCAGGAGGCCAGCGAAGCTTACTTGGTCGGTCTTTTCGAAGACACCAACCTGTGTGCCATCCACGCCAAACGTGTCACTATCATGCCAAAGGACATTCAGTTGGCACGTCGCATCCGTGGTGAGCGCGCATAAGTTGTATCCAACTTGTGTTGCACACATCAATCAAAGGCTCTTTTCAGAGCCACCATAACTTCAAAAAAGAGATTTGTGTCCTGTTGTTGCTATTGGTTTTTTAATTTTATTTGAGTGTACAAAGATTCCACAAGCAGTCTGGTACTACTAAACACTTCGTATAATTTTGTCCCCCCAAAAGTATGACTCATTTCTTTCTATACCCATTGACAGTAAGCCTACATTCATATCTATAAAACGAAAGGGAATAGCGACCATTTAGAACAAACATTGTAATCAAGTTGATAATTTAAAGCAAAAAATAGGAGAAAACAAAATAAATGACAATAACAATATTTGCATCGAACACGTTCGTACATATACCGTAGACTCAGCCCAGTTGAGCGTTAAAACACTTTCCACGCGGCTGTTAGTTTTACCGTATACAAAACAGATTATTCAGCAATTGTCAAAGTCTATCTCAAGGATTACTGAACCAATACTAGGCATATTGGTATGTATTTCAAGGCATTTCTCGTGGGGATTGAAAATATGGTAATGAAATTAAATAATGTTGACATTTTGTAATACTTTTGTGAAACTTTGGAATGTCGTCTGCAGACGCCTGCCGCGTGGAAAGTGTTAAGTCATACAATTAATTGTTGTTGTTGTTGTTGTTGTTGTAAATACAAAATGTGTGATTTAAGATATAAATAGTTTAAATTTTCATCCAATCCACCACATTAGATATAGGCCTATGCGTGGTGGATAGATACGGTCAGTGCAGAACAAGCCATATGGTTCGCTGAGATGACGTGTTTATACTCTCTGTTTTATCGCTTCTAAATGTCCTCATTACTGGACATTTCAGAAAATCAACATCATTGTTAGCTTGCTAAAGGCCAACACTTTCATGTGTCATCATGTTTTCTGGCAATAGATGAGATTTAAAGTGATAATTAAAGGAAATTTCAACAAAATCGAACAAAATTAATTTACGTTTTTGAAATTTATGCTGCAGTTTGACGAAATCATACACAACATAGGCAAAACGGGTATCTATAGACAGCTGAGACCCTAGTGTACATTGTGTTATGCTTCGGGTGATTGTCAGAAGGATAGTTACCGATACAATTCAAGTTTTCCTAGGCTATAAAGCACACCAGATGAGAAAAATTACAATAAATAAAACGCGGGCCACACTCAAACTCCAAATCATGGCGGATACGGTGATTTCACGCACGTCCGCAATGAGCTTGTATAATCAAATCGTATTCGGCTGACGCTTTTTAATTTCTACTCGTTCGTTCACTTCTCACAGCGCTGTTCAACTCTAAAACTGTAAACATGGCTACTCCTCGATCTCCAGCAAAGAAGGCCACTAAGGCTAATAAGGTTGCCAAGCCACGAGTTCATCCCTCATGCTCACAAATGGTTCATGCTGCCGTTGCCGCATTGAAAGACAGACGTGGCTCGTCTTTGGCAGCAATCAAGAAATACATCGCCGCCAACTACAAGTGCGACGTTGACAAACTTAAGGCACACATCAGGAACGCCATCAAGAGTGGTGTAGCGAACGGTACTTTGGTCCAGGTAAAGGGAACTGGGGCCAGTGGATCTTTCCGTCTAGGCACCAATAAGGCAGACAGCGAAAAAGCCAAGGCAAAGAAGGCCAAGGCAGCAGATCGCAAGAAGGCAGTCGCCGCCAAGAAGAAGGAGAAGAGAGAGGCAGCCAAGGAAAAGAAGGCTGCTAAGGCAAAGGCCAAGAAGGACGCAACCAAGGCTAAGAAGGAAGCAAAGAAGTCGACCACCAAGACGGCGAAGAAACCAAACAAGGCAGCAACATCAACGAAGGCAGCACCGAAGAAGAAGACCGCAAAGCCAACGAAGAAGGCCGCACCAATGAAGAAGGCCGCGCCAAAGAAGAAAGCCGCACCAAAGAAGAAGGCTGCGCCAAAGAAGAAAGCAGCACCAAAGAAGAAGTAAACATCTTCTTATCCTCAATCAAACGGCTCTTTTCAGAGCCACCCTATCTTCCAAAATGAGATAATGATGCATGTATGTCTTCATTCATTATAATAATTGTAATAATTTTGTAATTTACATTTGTATTATACAATTTGCCTTAATAACTTGCCCGAAGCAAAACAAAGAAAAATAACATGAAATGCAAAAATGGTGTCGATAAATTGAATACAAAACAACAAAAACAAACACATGATTGATAACTTCAACCAATCAATTATCCATCAATATGAAGAATGAAATGATTCCTCGAAACATGATTGCAAATCGACCAAAAACTGGGCGTGAAAATCGACCAAAATAGTTTAACATTGTAAAAAACATGATGTGAAACGTTTACGTTTTTATTCTGTTGTAGTTTCCTGTTTAACTGACGTCTCTGTACAGGTTTTTTTGCGGTGTTTACACGCATATTATTAAAGCCAAATAAAACTATTTCATTGATCGCAAACAGTTTTGAACCTGTTGTAAAAGAGTTTTCCAGAAAAAGAAGAATATTAACTTGCATCGCAATCGTCGTGTTTTGCAGGGTATTTTTTTGTGCAAAATCATAATATTATTAGAGTTTGAAATGCCATCTCAACGGTTTTTACTCTACATTAATTTACGGTACTTTCTTCAACATTTGATTTCAATTCAGTGAGCGTGTATTAGTTCATAGATTACGTGCTCATTGTTTAAGCAAATAATTTTAACTAGTCATCATTGTGAATGGTAATAGGCCTGTTATATATAATGATATTTCAAATTCATAATGTCTAACGCTACAATACAACTATTAAAGGGGAAACACAAACAAAATAGCCAATGTTGAGTCGAATAACACTCCCGTAAATGTGAATGAAATGGAAGATTTATGACTAACAATATAGTAACCTATAAAAATAACACCGTCAATTTATCTTTTTAGAAGTTAGGGTGGCTCTGAAAAGAGCCGTTGGTTTTAATGGTCATCTAGCTTATTTTGCCTTGGCGGTCTTCTTGGGGAGAAGTACAGCTTGGATGTTGGGCAGTACACCACCCTGTGCAATGGTGACACCACTGAGAAGCTTGTTCAACTCTTCGTCGTTGCGGATGGCAAGCTGCAAGTGACGGGGATTGATCCTGGTCTTCTTGTTGTCACGGGCGGCGTTGCCGGCCAACTCGAGGATCTCAGCTGCGAGGTACTCCATCACGGCAGCCAGGTATACTGGGGCTCCGGCACCAACACGCTGGGCATAGTTGCCTTTGCGCAAAAAACGGTGCACACGACCGACGGGGAACTGAAGTCCCGCTCTTGAAGATCGGCTCTTGCCCTTAGCTCTTGCTTTTCCTCCTTTACCACGTCCAGACATGATTAATTATTTGTGTACAGTGAGTCGATACGAAAAACTGAATGAATGAAATTTGCTAAGGCAGTGCAGCGGTATTTATACTGAGCCGGCGGATCCTGGCGCAGTCAAAACGAGTTAAGCACGGACCAATCAGATTGCGTAAAATTCACCTCGGTATAGATATGGCTATTGAAAACACCGCGGCGATAGTAACAATTTTATAGCATGAGGCACTCGTGTTTTAGCTGTAAAAGCCAACATTACATTTTCTAGTTCACTTTTAATTGAATTGACATTGGAATGTTTTGAAAGAGAGCTAAACATTTTTAATAAAATCGAGTAAATATTTTAGATTCATAAACAATCCCTTGCTACACGTGAAATAATGTATTACTATACTAGCAAAGTCTAGCAATAACGGATCTGATTGGTTTACGGGGAGTTTCCGTGCATTGCTTACGCTCCTTTGTCTACAGTCATATTTCAACTACAGTGCGGCACCGGAAACCGACGGGGTTCACTGAAGCAGTCGACTCGCTCAGGATCCGCTCTAGGATCCCTAATTTGCATATTGGCGCATATAAATACCGCGGGTTATCACCAACACAAACATTACAGTATTGAACTCAACAATTTAGAATCATGGCTCCTAAAGCAAGCGGTAAAGGTGCAAAGAAGGCAGGCAAGGCCAAGGGCCGTCCACCAGGTAGTGGTACAGGAAAGAGACGCAAGCGAAGAAAGGAAAGCTACGGCATCTACATCTACAAGGTGTTGAAACAGGTGCATCCCGATACCGGTATCTCAAGCCGTGCCATGAGCATCATGAACAGCTTTGTCAACGACATCTTCGAGCGTATTGCCGGTGAAGCTTCCCGTTTAGCTCTCTACAACAAGAAGGCCACCATCTCCAGCCGTGAAGTCCAGACTGCTGTCCGTCTACTTCTGCCCGGCGAGCTCGCCAAACACGCTGTCAGTGAAGGAACTAAGGCTGTCACCAAATACACCACCTCCAAGTAAACTTGTCGTCCGACACAAAAACACAACGGCTCTTTTCAGAGCCACCCTATCTTCCAAGAAGAGATTATTTTGAACAGTATCTTAAATGTTAGTGAATGTATAGAACAGTCCAACAATTGGTTTAGAAAAAACAAATCTAATCGATGTGCGTTTTCAATGTCCTTGTAATTTTCCCATATACTATTATGATTTAATACATTATTTTCACATTGACAATAAATGGTAGCCTATATACTTAATAATAATGCAGTAATAAATTATCAAATGTGTACGTCTTTACGTGATTTTTGTGTGTGCGATACGAAGCACAACAATTCAATTTCAATTCATGTTTTTCTGGTTTTTTTTTCTCTCAATCTCAAAATACTGACAATAATATTTAAAACGAAAAGAAGCAAAATGGCGCGGACTTTATTGGGGGCTCAACCGGGACCGCTGTGTTACGCGCTTGGTTCTATAATACGCCCTCCTCGACCTGTATGTTTTTTCTCCCACGTCCGCTTAGACACGATATATAAAAGCGGCGCAGAGCGGACTTCATTATTAGTCTTGAAATTATCCAAGAAATAACTCAACATGTCTGGACGAGGTAAAGGAGGAAAGGGACTCGGAAAGGGAGGCGCCAAACGTCATCGAAAGGTTTTGCGTGATAACATCCAGGGTATCACCAAACCAGCTATCCGTCGTCTGGCTCGCCGTGGTGGTGTCAAACGTATTTCTGGTCTGATTTACGAAGAGACCCGTGGAGTCCTGAAGGTGTTCCTTGAGAACGTCATCCGTGATGCTGTCACTTACTGCGAGCACGCAAAGAGGAAGACCGTCACCGCTATGGACGTAGTCTACGCCTTGAAACGCCAGGGACGTACACTGTACGGATTCGGCGGTTAGATTGTTGCATTTTGCTTCATTCCAACAAACAAACGGCTCTTTTTAGGGCCACTAACATTCCCAAAGAGAGATAATATGCGTCTGTTTATTACTATTTGTTGTGTCAATCATAGTAAATAATAATCAAGAACCAAATATTTATGCCTTATATGATAATAATATTAAAGTTCAGTTCAATTTGATTTTTGATGTGCTTCCATCTCCATAATTATACAAAAACCAATCACAATGTTATAAATAAATACAACGCGATAGTATAAATTGTCACAATACAAGTGTATATTAATAACTTCTTAAATTAAAGGATCGTGCCTATTTTAAAGTAGGTATTGAATTTAGGCCCACGGACATAGAACTCAAAAAATGATATAATAAAGTCATCCGTGGTCTCTTGTGATTTCTATTTATTTTCCCAATAGTGTAGTTGAGTATCCGCCAAGTTCAATTTTATTGTCAATAGGGCATAACAAAAAACTATTTTTTTCTCTTCTTTTCTCGAATCTCGTTCCCCGGGGTACCGAGAGCTGATTGCATGAATGCATTGATCGTTGCCGCTAGAATAGTGTTGGTGTCGTCTGGACCAATTGGAGACTCGGCTTTATTGACCAATCGTACGACTCGCTTCGGTAACCAATCAGCAATGACGGCGCAATTTGTGAAAGAGAAAACGGCTGGTTTTTGGTATATAAAGAGTCGCCGTGGTTTGTTTATACCATATTCATTTGAATTTTGAAATAATAGAATGGCACGTACCAAGCAAACCGCACGTAAATCTACCGGGGGAAAGGCTCCTCGTAAGCAGCTGGCCACCAAGGCAGCTCGCAAATCCGCACCGGCTACCGGCGGCGTAAAGAAGCCCCATCGTTACAGGCCCGGTACCGTGGCTCTCCGTGAGATCCGTCGCTACCAGAAGAGCACCGAGCTTCTCATCCGAAAGCTGCCCTTCCAGCGTCTAGTCCGTGAGATCGCCCAGGATTTCAAGACCGAGCTTCGATTCCAGAGCTCTGCCATCATGGCACTTCAGGAGGCCAGCGAAGCTTACTTGGTCGGTCTTTTCGAAGACACCAACCTGTGTGCCATCCACGCCAAACGTGTCACTATCATGCCAAAGGACATTCAGTTGGCACGTCGCATCCGTGGTGAGCGCGCATAAGTTGTATCCAACTTGTGTTGCACACATCAATCAAAGGCTCTTTTCAGAGCCACCATAACTTCAAAAAAGAGATTTGTGTCCTGTTGTTGCTATTGGTTTTTTAATTTTATTTGAGTGTACAAAGATTCCACAAGCAGTCTGGTACTACTAAACACTTCGTATAATTTTGTCCCCCCAAAAGTATGACTCATTTCTTTCTATACCCATTGACAGTAAGCCTACATTCATATCTATAAAACGAAAGGGAATAGCGACCATTTAGAACAAACATTGTAATCAAGTTGATAATTTAAAGCAAAAAATAGGAGAAAACAAAATAAATGACAATAACAATATTTGCATCGAACACGTTCGTACATATACCGTAGACTCAGCCCAGTTGAGCGTTAAAACACTTTCCACGCGGCTGTTAGTTTTACCGTATACAAAACAGATTATTCAGCAATTGTCAAAGTCTATCTCAAGGATTACTGAACCAATACTAGGCATATTGGTATGTATTTCAAGGCATTTCTCGTGGGGATTGAAAATATGGTAATGAAATTAAATAATGTTGACATTTTGTAATACTTTTGTGAAACTTTGGAATGTCGTCTGCAGACGCCTGCCGCGTGGAAAGTGTTAAGTCATACAATTAATTGTTGTTGTTGTTGTTGTTGTTGTAAATACAAAATGTGTGATTTAAGATATAAATAGTTTAAATTTTCATCCAATCCACCACATTAGATATAGGCCTATGCGTGGTGGATAGATACGGTCAGTGCAGAACAAGCCATATGGATCGCTGAGATGACGTGTTTATACTCTCTGTTTTATCGCTTCTAAATGTCCTCATTACTGGACATTTCAGAAAATCAACATCATTGTTAGCTTGCTAAAGGCCAACACTTTCATGTGTCATCATGTTTTCTGGCAATAGATGAGATTTAAAGTGATAATTAAAGGAAATTTCAACAAAATCGAACAAAATTAATTTACGTTTTTGAAATTTATGCTGCAGTTTGACGAAATCATACACAACATAGGCAAAACGGGTATCTATAGACAGCTGAGACCCTAGTGTACATTGTGTTATGCTTCGGGTGATTGTCAGAAGGATAGTTACCGATACAATTCAAGTTTTCCTAGGCTATAAAGCACACCAGATGAGAAAAATTACAATAAATAAAACGCGGGCCACACTCAAACTCCAAATCATGGCGGATACGGTGATTTCACGCACGTCCGCAATGAGCTTGTATAATCAAATCGTATTCGGCTGACGCTTTTTAATTTCTACTCGTTCGTTCACTTCTCACAGCGCTGTTCAACTCTAAAACTGTAAACATGGCTACTCCTCGATCTCCAGCAAAGAAGGCCACTAAGGCTAATAAGGTTGCCAAGCCACGAGTTCATCCCTCATGCTCACAAATGGTTCATGCTGCCGTTGCCGCATTGAAAGACAGACGTGGCTCGTCTTTGGCAGCAATCAAGAAATACATCGCCGCCAACTACAAGTGCGACGTTGACAAACTTAAGGCACACATCAGGAACGCCATCAAGAGTGGTGTAGCGAACGGTACTTTGGTCCAGGTAAAGGGAACTGGGGCCAGTGGATCTTTCCGTCTAGGCACCAATAAGGCAGACAGCGAAAAAGCCAAGGCAAAGAAGGCCAAGGCAGCAGATCGCAAGAAGGCAGTCGCCGCCAAGAAGAAGGAGAAGAGAGAGGCAGCCAAGGAAAAGAAGGCTGCTAAGGCAAAGGCCAAGAAGGACGCAACCAAGGCTAAGAAGGAAGCAAAGAAGTCGACCACCAAGACGGCGAAGAAACCAAACAAGGCAGCAACATCAACGAAGGCAGCACCGAAGAAGAAGACCGCAAAGCCAACGAAGAAGGCCGCACCAATGAAGAAGGCCGCGCCAAAGAAGAAAGCCGCACCAAAGAAGAAGGCTGCGCCAAAGAAGAAAGCAGCACCAAAGAAGAAGTAAACATCTTCTTATCCTCAATCAAACGGCTCTTTTCAGAGCCACCCTATCTTCCAAAATGAGATAATGATGCATGTATGTCTTCATTCATTATAATAATTGTAATAATTTTGTAATTTACATTTGTATTATACAATTTGCCTTAATAACTTGCCCGAAGCAAAACAAAGAAAAATAACATGAAATGCAAAAATGGTGTCGATAAATTGAATACAAAACAACAAAAACAAACACATGATTGATAACTTCAACCAATCAATTATCCATCAATATGAAGAATGAAATGATTCCTCGAAACATGATTGCAAATCGACCAAAAACTGGGCGTGAAAATCGACCAAAATAGTTTAACATTGTAAAAAACATGATGTGAAACGTTTACGTTTTTATTCTGTTGTAGTTTCCTGTTTAACTGACGTCTCTGTACAGGTTTTTTTGCGGTGTTTACACGCATATTATTAAAGCCAAATAAAACTATTTCATTGATCGCAAACAGTTTTGAACCTGTTGTAAAAGAGTTTTCCAGAAAAAGAAGAATATTAACTTGCATCGCAATCGTCGTGTTTTGCAGGGTATTTTTTTGTGCAAAATCATAATATTATTAGAGTTTGAAATGCCATCTCAACGGTTTTTACTCTACATTAATTTACGGTACTTTCTTCAACATTTGATTTCAATTCAGTGAGCGTGTATTAGTTCATAGATTACGTGCTCATTGTTTAAGCAAATAATTTTAACTAGTCATCATTGTGAATGGTAATAGGCCTGTTATATATAATGATATTTCAAATTCATAATGTCTAACGCTACAATACAACTATTAAAGGGGAAACACAAACAAAATAGCCAATGTTGAGTCGAATAACACTCCCGTAAATGTGAATGAAATGGAAGATTTATGACTAACAATATAGTAACCTATAAAAATAACACCGTCAATTTATCTTTTTAGAAGTTAGGGTGGCTCTGAAAAGAGCCGTTGGTTTTAATGGTCATCTAGCTTATTTTGCCTTGGCGGTCTTCTTGGGGAGAAGTACAGCTTGGATGTTGGGCAGTACACCACCCTGTGCAATGGTGACACCACTGAGAAGCTTGTTCAACTCTTCGTCGTTGCGGATGGCAAGCTGCAAGTGACGGGGATTGATCCTGGTCTTCTTGTTGTCACGGGCGGCGTTGCCGGCCAACTCGAGGATCTCAGCTGCGAGGTACTCCATCACGGCAGCCAGGTATACTGGGGCTCCGGCACCAACACGCTGGGCATAGTTGCCTTTGCGCAAAAAACGGTGCACACGACCGACGGGGAACTGAAGTCCCGCTCTTGAAGATCGGCTCTTGCCCTTAGCTCTTGCTTTTCCTCCTTTACCACGTCCAGACATGATTAATTATTTGTGTACAGTGAGTCGATACGAAAAACTGAATGAATGAAATTTGCTAAGGCAGTGCAGCGGTATTTATACTGAGCCGGCGGATCCTGGCGCAGTCAAAACGAGTTAAGCACGGACCAATCAGATTGCGTAAAATTCACCTCGGTATAGATATGGCTATTGAAAACACCGCGGCGATAGTAACAATTTTATAGCATGAGGCACTCGTGTTTTAGCTGTAAAAGCCAACATTACATTTTCTAGTTCACTTTTAATTGAATTGACATTGGAATGTTTTGAAAGAGAGCTAAACATTTTTAATAAAATCGAGTAAATATTTAGATTCATAAACAATCCCTTGCTACACGTGAAATAATGTATTACTATACTAGCAAAGTCTAGCAATAACGGATCTGATTGGTTTACGGGGAGTTTCCGTGCATTGCTTACGCTCCTTTGTCTACAGTCATATTTCAACTACAGTGCGGCACCGGAAACCGACGGGGTTCACTGAAGCAGTCGACTCGCTCAGGATCCGCTCTAGGATCCCTAATTTGCATATTGGCGCATATAAATACCGCGGGTTATCACCAACACAAACATTACAGTATTGAACTCAACAATTTAGAATCATGGCTCCTAAAGCAAGCGGTAAAGGTGCAAAGAAGGCAGGCAAGGCCAAGGGCCGTCCACCAGGTAGTGGTACAGGAAAGAGACGCAAGCGAAGAAAGGAAAGCTACGGCATCTACATCTACAAGGTGTTGAAACAGGTGCATCCCGATACCGGTATCTCAAGCCGTGCCATGAGCATCATGAACAGCTTTGTCAACGACATCTTCGAGCGTATTGCCGGTGAAGCTTCCCGTTTAGCTCTCTACAACAAGAAGGCCACCATCTCCAGCCGTGAAGTCCAGACTGCTGTCCGTCTACTTCTGCCCGGCGAGCTCGCCAAACACGCTGTCAGTGAAGGAACTAAGGCTGTCACCAAATACACCACCTCCAAGTAAACTTGTCGTCCGACACAAAAACACAACGGCTCTTTTCAGAGCCACCCTATCTTCCAAGAAGAGATTATTTTG